>WYEA01014886.1:0-12437 GCA_033558465.1 Alcedo atthis
CGCCCCACCTCAACGCCCTGCTCTGTCTCTTTAGGAAAATATTCTAATGGCCTGAGTGGCTGCAGCGTGGCACACGGGGCACTCGGGGTCAGTCCTCTCGCAGATCCTCACGGCGCACTCCATGCAGAAGAGGTTGTGGCCGCAGGGCACCAGCGCTGCCGTGACCTCGCTCTCGAAACACACCATGCACTCGCGGCTGCCCGACACCGACGTCCGGGCAGCGGCGCTGGTCCCCAGCTTGGAGAACCCCTGCAGGGGTTCCCCCTGCGACCTCCTGGGCAGACCCGAGAGGTTGGGCTCTTGGATGGAGGAAGATGGGGAACGGTGGGAGTTGGGGTGGATGGCGCCGGTGCTGCTGGAGCGTTGCTGCTTGGAGAAGAGGACGGAGACGGGGTTGGTGTTCTCCTGCCCGGCCCACATCGGGGCACCCGACTCCGGCACCCCGTAATACAGATCTTGCTTGTTCACGCCGTAGTTGGGGAAGAGGTAACCGTAATTGAAGTCGTTTTGGTCGTTCAGCCGGGGGGTCTCGTAGACGGGGTCGACGGAGCAGTCACCGATGCACCCCAAGCTGTTCTGGCGGAAGGTGGAGAGGGGCTTGCAGCCCGGCGCGGGCGTGTGGACCCGCCATGCCTCCGAGTAGCGGTTCTCCATGCCGGAGTCGGGGCTGCTGGAGAGGAAATCGTTCTCGTTGTTGTACTCCAAGATCTTGCCCGTCCTCACCGCAATGTGGGTCTCGATCTCCTCCCGGGCACGCTCGACGTTACCGGGCGCCCCGGTGATTTCGAAGACGGGGTCCCGGTCGCGGCTGGGCGTGATGATGTAGGTGTTGGTCTGCTGCTGGATCCGCTTGATGGTGGCTCCCTTGGGACCCACCACCAAGCCCACCACGCGGTAGGGCACACGCACCCGGATGGTCACTTGGCCCGGCAAGGTGGGAGCGCTGCCGAAAGTGGTGCCGGCCTTGTTGCGGGAGGCCCTGATCATGGAGAAGTGCTCGGCGGCCGAGATGATCTCCCGCCGCGCCATGGCCACGTCCTCCCGCCGTCCCGTCACCATGAAGACCGGCTCCTCGCCCCGCACTGGTGTCTTGATGTAGGTGTTGGTCTTCGCCCTCAGGGCTTTGATCTTGCAGCCTTGGGGGGGAAGAGAGAGAGAGAGAAAACAGGGTGGGGAGAAGGGGTTAGAGAGGCTCTGCCGCCACCCTCCCCTCTCCTCTGGAAAGCGGGTTGAGCCGCCATGTTTTCAGCAGGTCCCGCAGCCGCTGCCCCGGGACCAGGAACGTGGGCAAAGCCCCTTCCCCGCTGAGGGGAGAAACGCCAGGGGATGGTTCTTCCCCTCACCATCCCCAGAGAACCCCTGCCAGCTGCTCCAGCCTCAGGCGGGTGCTGCCATTTTGGGTGCTGCCCCCCACCGCAGCATCCCCTTGGCCACCTACGCCTCGGACACATCCCCTTCACACACCCCCAGGCCCCAAGGAGCCAGGGCAGGAGGAGATTCACTCCCTCCCCATGGGGCAGTGCCCCTGGTGAGGAAGCAAAGCTGGTCCCCACCGAGGCCAAGGCCCTGCCATGTTGCCCCTCGGAGAAGATGGCTGCCCTGGCTCCCCTCCCCTCAGAGCAGCTCTGGGGTTTGCAGCAGAAATGCATCAATTTGAGCCCCCCACCTCAGACATGGTGGAGATCCCACCCAAAGGCCAGAGGGTTGTAGGGTGCCAGTGTCTGCTTTGGGATCAAACCAGCCAGAAAACGCGCAGGGCAGCCTTTTGTCCTCAGCTCTCTGCCTGGTCTATAGAACTCCGATGGCCAGAGGCCTCCCCACCACCGTGACTTCAGTGCTCAGACCCTCTCCTGAGGTCACCCACCATGGCAAAACTTTGGCAGATCAGTACCCGCCCCCTCAGACCTCACCCAGCGTCTTCCCTCCCCAGCTCCTGACAACTCAGGGAACATCTTTCTTTTTTTTTGTGGGTTTTTATAAGAAGGGGTTCTAGATGGCTGGGTGGCTCCAGGTTTCTCAGATAGCACCAGGATGCCACTGAGCAACAAAATGTTTTTACAGATGTGGCTAAGTTCTCTAAAATTGCTTCTGAAAACCCTTCTGAAAAACCCCTGCCACCTCCCCAAAAGCCTTTCCTGGTGCCTGAAGGTGTTTCCAACCCTGGCACTGAGTTCCCATGTGGGCTGGGGATTCTTCTTGGAATAAAAATCAAAAGAATCCCCTAAAAATGAGATTCTCCAGGCACTGTGTTTCTGGGAGCAGGGTTGCCCTGAGGATTCGTGTGTCTGACTCGGGGCTCATGGATCACGAGGGTCAGGATACAACACTGAGGCTGCTGTGGGATTCTCCAGTTCCTCCTGCTCCTCTCCGCCCCATCTTCTCTTCCCCAAAAGGATCCCATCTCTGATCCCCTCCTCTGAGCATCTGACACCACCAAGTTTTCCTCAACGTGCTACACCGACATCGCACTCCGACACAAGATGACCACAAACGATGCTTCTGCAACTAAGAAATCAACATTCCTGAGCTCATGGGCTGGAATGCTGTTGTTATTAAGATTATGATTATTATTATTTACATAGATTCTAATAAATAACAACACCTCTCCCAGACAGGAGCTCAGCGCTGCCACTCACTCAGCGCTGCCACTTCTCCGCAGGGACGTCACAGGCTCATGACCTCGGGGTGTTTACAGGAACGCAGCGACACCCCCTCCCAGCACCACCACGTACCACGAGCAAAGATCGAACCCCCCCCGGGGCACCTTTAGTCACAAAACCTGTGCCTCGAGTCGCTGCAGCTGCCGCGAAATCGCCGCCGGCGGCACCGGGGTCACGGCTGCACGTGGCACGCTCAGCCCGGCGGGTTCACGCTCCTGTCGCGTGGGCACCGGGCGCGGCCACGGCAACCGGCGGGAGACCTCCCGGCACAGCCCCGGAACCCGCGGATCCTGACTCTGCTGTCGGCCCCCAGCGTGGCTTCAGAAGTCCATGGAGCTCCTCCAGCTCACCCGGGCTCAGTCCTGCACCCCCAGTCAGCAGGACGGGACAAGAGCCGGTTCGCGCTCCGCGTCGCTGCCAAACTCCCTGCCAGACCCAGCGTTAAAGTCGTCCCCGAGCCGCTCGCTTCACGCTCCCGGGGAGTGGAATTGCCAGAGCTGCCCCAGGGAAGGAGCTGGGAAGATCTCCCATCCCAAACCCAACCCCTTTTGGAGCCCAGGGGAGCTCACGCGCTGCCCCCCAGGAGGTGACACCCTGAAGCACATTAGAGACGCTTTGTTTAGATCCCAGGCAGTGGCTATGACCGACGGTCACCTGCACTGTGGAACTGTTGGCACCTGGGGAACTCAAAGGATGGGACTTTATGGTGCTGGGCACACAACAGGGGAATAAAACCACACAGATCAAATTATGGGGTAAAGATTTGCCCTACAGAGTGGGTGGGATAAAACCTTCAGGGGCCCCCTACACCCTCCCCCAGCCCAAGGCCAGGGTCCACTCACCCTGACCCAGCCCCTGCAGACATTTCCCATCTCCGCTCGCTCCAAAGATGGAGATTCCATCTTAGGGAGATTAACGGGGATGCCACCATTTCCCCCTGGGGATCTCACTGGAACGACGCACAGGAAGCAGGGTGTGTGAGTGACAAGATGACAGTTACACCCCCATGTCACCCCAGGCCAAAGGAGAATTCCTCGGTGACCCCCATTCTGCCTCCTAGGAGCCCCAGCCTCACTCCCATTCCCTAAAGGATCCCAGGCAGGGCTTGGCCAGGGTCTGCCTTTTCCTAAGCCACGGGACAATGACCGCGTGGTGGTGGCGGGGGGGAAGGATCTGAGCTCAGGGAACAATCGAGGAGGCGACACCGAGGGTCAGGCGAGCGGAGCAGTGACAAAGGACGAGGGTTCCATGCTGAGGACAGATGGAAGGCAACGGTGGCAAGAAACCCACGTGAATGAGGGCAAACGTCAGCGAGCCACACGAGCTGGAGCGGGTGGGAGGGAGTTGGGGATGAAGGAGAGGGGATGGAAATGGAGGGACAGGCACCCGAGGGAGGGGGAGAATTGGGGCTGCAGAGGCAAAGGAGAGACCCCCCCCTCAAAATGAACAGCCAAAGGGAGATGGGCGAGGAGGGAGCGTGGGGAGAGGGGGAGGGAGGATCCAGGAACGGACAAAAGGACGCGTGGTGCAGTCGATGGTGTGAGAAGCAGGGGGAGGAGGAGGAGGAGGAGGGAGGGTCTCCGTGCAGGCCTGCAGACAGGAAAGCCAGCTTTGCAGAGACAGACAGATGGGGGATCCTGTGCTTAAAAACTGCAGAAAATAACCCCACAGGAAATTAGACCAACTCCATCAAGCCCAGCAGCCCAGCAGGTTCAGTGGCCCAGATCTCCAGCAGCTCTAAACCAGTGAGGACATCAGGCCGAGCCATCAGCACCAACCCAGTCAAACTCCACCAACTCCCCAGAGCCCCGTGCCAAAATCCAGGCTCACTCCGAGTGCTTGGTGCCAAGGCTCCCAACCCACCTCAACCCCACCCTTCAACCCACCACCCACACAGCCCAACAGGGGCTTTGACATCGCTCTGGCTCCTGACAGAGCATGGCCAGGTCAGGATGTGACCCTGCACACCCTGTCTGGATGAGCAGCAGGGTCCTGGGTGTCCTCTGTGTTTTGTTTGTTGGTTTTGGTTTGGTTTTTTTATCCTAATGAAAGCTTTTCTTCGTGTGTCATTGAAGCTTAAAACCAACAGGCAACAACCCGCTCGCCTCGGTGGGTTATTAAACGGGGAGAGAACTGCTTAGCAGGTGGTGGCAAAAAAAAAAAAACAACACGTAAAACTAAGAGGAGAAAAGGACCTGGAGAAACTAGAGGAAAACACAACTTTGCTGTAGCGTTCCACTCGTCAAGGCAGCGCTCAGACATCAGCTAATTGATCCCTGGCAGACTCCCGCCAGTTAGATTTTTATATTAAAGGGAGAATTAAGCCCTTTCTTGTTGCATTCCCACTACCAAGCTTCTATTATTCTGCTTTTTTTTTTTCTTTCCACCAGTAACACAGCTCCCAAATCATCCAGCAAAGGAGCCTTCTACGGTTCCTTCCCCCCGCCACCCCTTTTTCTTTTTAACGTCAGTTAACTGATTGCCAATTGACTCAAAAGTAAATGTGTTTGCAAATTACCCGAGGAAGCCACAAATGTTCACACACAGGAACAAACCCTGGAGGACTGCGGAGCCTCCGGCACCCAGACCAGTTATCTAACTGGAATTAATCCACAGAGCAGCAAGATCTGGCTAAAAGCAAATAAATAAATCGAGTCTAGACATCGCCAAACTGGGGAGGGTGGAGATGTGGATCCACAGACACGTTCTCCTGCATCAGGGCTAAATAAATCCACCCCAACAAACAGGGTTCGGGAGCTTGGCCCATCTGTCCAGCTCGGGCAGCTGCTCAAGGGGTGGAGATGAACCTGAGCTGGCCACTGGTTATGCTGCACGAACCCATCCCAACGTAAACCAAACGTGGGACCTGGGTGAGGTTTGCACCGAGGATCCCGGGCACTGCTTGGGAAGCAGGAAAAGCCCCCAGAGCTGTGCCCAGGATGAGTGATGACGTGCCCAGGACGGGTGACGTGCCCAGGGTGACATCCCCGCTGCACCACAGAGCAGCAGAACAGCTCCATGGGAAACGTGGCCGTGCCATGGGGTAGCTCCATCAGATGTTTTCCTTGGGTGTAAATTCAGACTCAAACCCACCACTGACCTCTCTCCTGCTGCAGAGCCAGATCCTGCACAGGTGCACACAGCTGCAGTACAGAGGGTCTAAACTGGTACAAACTGGTGCACCACCAGCACGTGCCAGTTCATGCCCAGGAGCGTGGGCTCCACCCGCAAGCATCAGAGGTGCTGTACCCACTTACAGCAAGGGGTGACAGGTCCAGCTCCCCTGAGGGGGTTTTGTGTGTGTTTTATTTGAATAAACCACACCACACCACTGACTCCAGGCCCTTACATTCCTTGTTTTCATCAGATATAAAATTCTCTCCACGGACAAAAGATTTGCAGCTCTCTTCTCACTTACACCAAGGCACCTTTGCAGGGCACCACTCTAAATCACACCTGTAAATACCCACCCTGACATGCCCGGGTGGTACAAAAGAGCCTAAGGGCAAATTAGGGCTTGGACTTTGGGTTTTGTTTTTTTCTATTATAGTCATAAAATTAAAGAGAACCATAAAATAAACAGCCCTCAAACCTCTCTGGTGAGGTGGGGCATTCTCCTCCCGTTTCAGATGAAAGCGTCGTTAAAAGACACAAAGAACAGCACAAATAAACCCTCCCAAATATCTGTGGGGTAAGATTTGCTGCTCCGAGAATCTGATGAAAGTGGCGTCAAAAAAACCCAACAATCCAACCACAAGTGCACACAAAAGGACCACAAACAAACAACTCAATCCCTTCGCATTGAGGTTTTATTGTGGCAATGATGCAAGTTGTGTTTAGAAGAAGGAAGGGAGGGGAAAAACAAACAAAAAACCCCAAGCAACACGCCACGGAAATGAGCAACCGGCTCCTTCAGCGCAGGATGCGCCGCTTCCTCGCGTAGAGGTGGAAGTTGTTCAGCAAAAAGGGGATAAAAAACAAAAAGAGACGAAAGATAGAAGGAGGAAAAGAAGGAAGAGAGAATAAAAAAAGGTAAAAAAAGGAAGAAAAGAGGAAGAAAAGGGGGAGGAAGAAAAGAAGGAAGAAGAAAAAAGGGAGGAAGAAGAGGAGGAGGAAGAAAAGAGGGAGGAAGAAAAGAAGGAAGAAGAAAAGAGGGAGGAAGAAAAGAAGGAAGAGGGAGGATGAAAAGAGGAAGAAAAGGAGGAGGAAGAAAAGGAGGAAGAAAAGAAGGAGGAAGGAGGGGGAATTTAAAAAAGGGATAAGAAAGAAAATAAAACATAAAGAAGAGCAAGCCCCATGACCTCCGAGCAAGGGCCCACCGGCACGGCGGAGAGGGGCTGGGCAGAGGGGCCCGGGCGGTGATGCTGTGTGCGGAGTGGGTGTGACCGCGGTGCGCGGTGTGCGGGGTGGGTGTGACCGCGGCCCGGGCGGTGATGCTGTGTGCGGGGTGGGTGTGACCGCGGCCCCGGGCGGGGATGCTGTGTGCGGGGTGGGTGCGAGCGCGGTGCGCGGTGTGCGGGGTGGGTGTGACCGCAGCCCCCGCCCCGCACCATCGGCGCACGGCACGCGCTCGGGGCCGGCGGTAGCGACGTGGGGCTCGGCGAGGCGGGAGGATGGGGCTGCCAGACAAAGGCAGGACCGGGGGGTCACCCCCCGCCCCGCCACCCACCCGCGTTCCCCCTGCCCCAGATTCCGCCCGGCTGCGGCTCGCTCGGCGACATCCAGCAGCCGCGCGGCTCCCGAGAAAATTCCCTTTGTCTGTCTCTCTCTCCCAGACCCGTTTTTCTCTCCTCCCACCTCCAGTTCAAACCGCGCACAAAGTCGATCCCGCGAGCCGCACTTTTCCCCGGTGTAAATTCCGACGGGTTCTCGTCCGCGCCTCGCCACAAACCGGTCGCCCACCCACCCCTCCCCTCCCCAGATTTCTCTCGCCCTTTCGGGCTCTTCTGGAGCTGCCCGGGTGGCGTCGGGAGCTGCTCCTCCAGCCCCTGCGCTCCGGGTGGCTTCAGCACCCGAGATTTACGCCGAGCAAGCAGACAACGGGATCTGACCCCCTCGCTGCTTCCCGGCTGCTGTACATCCATCCACCTCCACATGGTGGGTGGGGGAGCTGCAATCATCAGACTTCCTCAATGGAAAAGGCTTCCTTGGACTATTTTTAAATGCTGAGAGCGTTAGAGCGTGTTTGGAGCTACACAAAGAGCCCAATCACCTGGGGTTAGCGGGGCCTCTTGTTATTTGACTTCACCTTGCCAAGAAAGAGCAATTTATGTTAAGCTCCTCTCTCACATAATCTCATTCCTGTTGACAACAGGCTAGTTACGGCAGGCTGGGAGATGATGCTCCATCAGAGGGTGTCTCTGGGTCCAGGTGACAATGGAGGCTACAGGGGATGGCCAGAGCAGGGATGCTCTGAGGGAAGGGACCTGCTGGGACTGGGCCACTGGCACCGCTGTGCTCTGGGCAGCAGGAAGCCAACCTGACCCCGCTACCTTCTCCCCGTGCCCGACACACACCAGGCACACAAAGAACCACGACCACGTCTCACCCAGCTGCAGGACCTAGCTTTAAACGTGCCCCACTTTAATGAGTCCAGCAGCCTCTTCCCTGGCTGCACAGACAGCAGCCCAGTTTGCCCATGAGAGCAGATTTACCACTGGCAGAAAAGTCAGACGTGCATCCTCACGGGGCTGATCTACACCTGCCTCAGGTGACTTCCAGGGAAGCACCCGGACATCTCAGTGGCTGAGGATTCCTGCCCCTTTCTAAGTCTGAACAACCAAAGCACAACACCTTGAGACACTCTCCACTCTTCCCAGCATCCCTCCCATCTCAACCCACCACCTTGTGCTGCAAGCACCTTCTCCTTGGTGCCCCATCACCTCCTCGAAAACCACCTGCAAACCATTCAGAGCTCTGTCTTTGCACCCACCCTGGATCTACGGAGCTCGGAAAACACACACGGTCCCGGGCAGAGTGTTGAGGGGACCATGTCCACGGGAAGAGCTGGCAGGAGAATACAAGAGCCACCAAACCCCCGACTGCAGCATACTGGCTCCAGAGCCAGGGAGCACCCTGCACGCAGTGGGCACATGCCAGGAGGTTCAGACACCCAAGCTCGACACCGCTGGAGCTCGTTGCATGCCAAGGGAAAGGGGGAACGATCTGCAGGAGCCATGACACTGGCAGAGACATCCCTCCTCCTCACCCCAGCAGCAAGAGCAGGGCACCCCTGAAGGTCCCGGCTCCACTGCCAGACAGGGAAGAAGACACTGGACCCACAGCCAGGGGCAGAGGGGTCAGAGGTCACAAACGTCAGCCAGAGGCCCTGTCAGGACTTTCTCTCCTCATCCTTCCTGTCCCAGTTTCCCCTCCTTCAATTTTCAAAGCCATCCTTGGCACATCCCACCAGCCACCCAGCTCTCTGCCCTGGAGGAGCAGCTCCCAGAACCCTTCTGGCCAACTCTGGCCAAGCCCCCCTTTTCAGCAGCCCAGGACCCCGTCCCGGCGAGTGCCCCGTCCCACCCCGCTCGGATTCGGATTCAGCGCACAAACCGGCGCCGCCGCCAACTCGAGCGCGGCTTCCAGCGCGCGATTGGCTCCGCCGAGGGCACGTTAACAGTTCCCGGGGAAAACAGGGAGCTGCCAAGCACAGGTTTAGCTCCTGCAGCATCTCTCGTTCCATGTGGAGCCACCCCCTCCGCCACAATTAAATCTCCTCGCAAATCACGCTCGCAAACATTGCCATCAAAATATATGGGGCTTGAACCTTATTTCTACTCGAGTGGCTTCACGCTCTTCCTGGCAGAGCAAAGGGCAGTTCCCTGGTAGGTGGGAATCCCACCACCAGATGCATGGAGAAGAGCCCCCCTGCCCGGATCCGGGCTGCCTCCAGACGTACGTGTCAGCGAGGTGCACTCCCAAAGATGGGAGATAGTATTTTTAAATGACACGAAGGAAGTGTGGTTTGTGAGATCAGAGAACACCAAGTTAAAGGAAAAGCTCGATGCTGCTATCAGCTAAAGCCCTGAAATAATGTTTATTTCGCTATTACTTTCCATCCCCCAGCCTCTTGTCCAAGACGTTCATCACCCTATTCACCAGCACACATAAAACACCTTAGAAAACCACCAGCCCCATGCGCAGTATCACCAAGGGGGCCACGGTCTGCAGCACTGGGATTCCCACTGAGATTCCCGGTCAAGCTTCCACAAGAGCAGACGATTGAACCCCCCCGAGGCGCCCCACACCCAGCTGGGAGAGCAGACCCCCATAATCCAGCCTTCCACACGACAACAAGACCCAGGAGACATTCCTCTAGGCCTCTGCACGAAATGTGGGCCACAGTCTCCGCCGGAGCGAAGCGCGGTGGCCGCGGGGACGCTGCTGAAGCCATCGTGGTTTCCACCAGCACAGGACCCAGCCCAGCGGCCTCTGCCCAGGGGCAGAGCTCCCAGTGTCTGACCCATCCCTGGAGCACGGCCGAGGCCACCTCGCCGCGGCCCACTGACACCTCCCAGTTTCCCAGATGTGGGAAAGCCCCCCCCACCCCCAACGCACACACACACACACCCTCAAAATGGTTGGAAAAAATCCCGGTCTCCACATTCCCCCCCATCACTCCGGCCCCTCCGCCGGGAATGGAACCCACCCCCCTCCACGGGAGTTTGGGGCAGCAGGGAGATCCAGGAAGAAAACCGCCCGGGCACCTCCGGCATGGTCCAACATTTCCCCCCTGATTCCTCCTGACAAACCCGCTCCCTTTCCTAACTTTATTAAACAAAGGGGGCCTGATTCTCCACAGCCCCTCACCCAGCGAAGAGGGTGAAAGCGCCGCGGCTCCGGCCGCGCTCAGCTCGCCGCGGGGTGAAAGCAGCATGAGGGGGGGCTGGTCCAGGCCAGACCTTCTCAGCCCTACCCTGAACCCCCCTCTCCAGACACCGTTTCCCCAACTCCCCAGCGCGGGGACCACGATCCCAGCGTGGCCAGGGGTGGATCCGGAGCAAGAGCCGAGCGCTTCGCTGCAGACACCCCGAGTTTTGGGGGAGGGGATGGCACAACCCCCCTTGCCCCCCCCGGGCACTGCTGCTCACTCTCCATCCCAGCATGGGGACCGGCCTCTGGCTCGGTGGTGGCTGTGCCACCAGAGGCCCCATTGTTCCCAGCACACGCTCCGGCATGAGGATGCACAGCCATTAGCCACTCGTATCCCTCAGTAGCCATATGCCTCCCCCTGCCCGCGGCTTTCCCTTGCCCACCTCAGCCTCTGCACCGGCCCCGAGGAGCCCCCCGCCCCCACCTCGCCATGTCAAGCTGCCAACCCCACACTCGGGCCATTTCAATTCCCAACCCAAGAGGAAGCATCTGGATGTGGAGCCGCAGTCCCTGCCCGTCACACTTCCAGAGCGTCAAGTTACTTGCTTAGAGAGAGAAAAAAAAAATCCCACTTAGCCACACTATTATTTATTTTTTTTTCCCCTCTCTGAGAGACACAAAACTTCTCTTGCCAGCCCCATGTTTTAACCCAGCGATGCCAGCGGGCGGCTCGGTGGAGCTGCACCATCCCCCCAGAGCAGCACTTCGCCCCCACACCCAGGAGCGTGGGGGTGGGCGAGGGGTGACTTAAGAGTGGGTGTGGTGTATAGAGAGAGAGAGATATATATAATTTTTTTTTTTTTTAAAGCCCTCCTCCATTCCACCTCGCTCCGAACAGAGCCGTAAGGAGAACAAAAGCATCCCTGTGGCGGAGCGTGGCCAGCGGCGGGGCCGTGCCTGGGCCCCAGGCGGGACGGTCGGGTGCCCGCTCCGGGGGTACCCCCTCCAGGGGTGCCCGCTCCGGGGGTACCCGCTCCGAGCTGCCCGCTCCTGGGGTACCAGCTCCCGGGGTACTCGCTCCCGAGGTGCCCGCTCCTGGGGTGCCCGTTCCCGGGGTGCCCGCTCCCCCGGGGTGCCCGCCAGTCACATGCTCACATCAAGGAGTTCAACTTCCATCGCCCGGGTGTTCGGACCGGGCCCGGGCCCGGCGCTTTTCCCGGCAGCTCGCCCGGCCCCGCCGAGCCCCGGCACAACCACACCCCCTTCGCTCCGCTGAACCCAACAAAGGGGATTTTTCCGCCGGTCGGGGCTCGGGAAGCCGGGGCCGGGCTCAGCCCGCAGCCAACCCCGCTCCTTTCTTTCCTCCCCACGCTTTATTTTCAGTTCTGTATCCGTTCTTTTATTGTTTCTCCCAAGGAGGAAGGAGGGCGGGGAGCGCGGCTCCGTCGCACGGCCGGGGCTCGGGGCTCCGCTGCAGACAGCCGGACAAGCCCACGCAGGCATTCCTATAGATTTCCCCCCACACACTCCCCCAAATCCTATAGATTTCCCCTCCCCTCCACTCCTCCGGGAGTCCCGGGGCGGGGGGGGAACTGCCCCCTCCGCTTTGTCCCCGGCGGGGCTGAGCCGGCCGGGGCGCGGGTGCCCGCCCGGCCCCGGCCCCGAACAATGGCAGGGAGGAGGAGGAGGAGGAGGAGGGAGGGAGCGGCGAGGGGCGAGCCGCGGGGGAAGTTGGCGGGGCGGTCCCCAGCCCTCCGGCCGCGGGGATGCCGCGGGCGGCGGGGGGAAGTTTCCCGAGGAAGGGGCCCGGACGGACGGCGGGGAGGGGGATGGGGTACGGAGGAAGGGGACCGGGGAGCGGGGGCAGGGGCGAGGGGGGGACGGGGGGGCGGGGGGGCGGGGGGGGGAGCCGGAGGGCCGGGAGGGGACGGGCGAGCGGACGGGGGGAGCCGGGCGCCGGGG
>WYEA01014890.1:0-11950 GCA_033558465.1 Alcedo atthis
AGATGCTTAGAGATGGCATTGAGGACAAGTTGTTCCATTACCTTTCCAGGGATGGAGGTGAGGCTGACGGGCCTGTAGGTACTCGGGTACTCTTTTTTGCCCTTTTATCACCACAGCTCTCAGTCTGTCTTCATGTTACTCATAGTTTTGTAGAATAGTTTCACCAAAATTAGTTGTGCTTGCCACTTAAAAAAGCCCTCTTGTGCTCACACTTTGGTCATTAGCTCTGCCTAGCACTCCCTTGTGCCACCAAATATCTACATGACTGCACAGCAAATTGGATCAGGAAGATTAATTCAGTTACAAAAATGACACTGCCTTCACTTTTCATGGGGAGCTTGACCTGGCTCTGTTCTGTTGATGGCACTGGAAAAAGGCTACTGGACCCATAGGTGTATAAAACACAGAGATACTAAGTGCCCCAGAGAACCTCCATGTGTGCCCTTATCATGAGGAAAGCCCTGAAAGCAGCACTGCAAGCTTCTCTGCTGCGTGCACTGTCTTGTTGTGTCTGCTCCTAGGGGTTCACTTTCAGCTCATATAGGATCTGTAGACTGTGCCAGCAAAGAGGTCACCACAGTAGGTAATTTAGGCAAGGTGACCAAGGGATCAGTTACCAACTGCGGAGAGTTCTGATATTTCACATATCAGTTTTCTGCTGGCAAAAGCTTTGATTGATACTGTCTTTCAAAGCTGCACACCCAAAAAAAGTACACACGTGGTGTAAGACATCGTTCTTACGGCAAAACAAGTGAATCACTAGGTGTTAGATGACTCTTACTGGTGAAAGGAGGCCAAATCACACTGTTCTAATTATAGGAGGTTTCTAAGTTGCCTGCATTTATTCATTCCTGACTTGCTGTGATTCATCTGTTGGTTTTCACTCTATCTGTTTTTTCACTTCCTATGCCTCACTTGCTGACCATGCTATACCGTGCAGGACAGACATGGTCAAAGCCACTAACGGACCAAGAGTGAGAAAAAACATGTTTTCTTCATTAAAACACCCAAATTCATTCAGCACTGAGACCTTGATGTATCTTTCAGAGCCAGCTGAAGCCAACAATCTGCATGGATGCAGTAGAAGGACATATTCTCCTCCTAGGCTCACTGACACAAGAACAGTTTAGCCAGGGGCCAAGAAGAAATCAGATGTCACAACATAAACCTATATTTATGTTCAGAAAGAATGCAGGAGAGACCTGAATGCTTCCAGCCATCCCCTAGTTGTTGGGATGATGATAAGACATGCCTTTTCCCCTTGGAGCAGGTTTTCCATTAGTTGTCCTGTGGCATAGGCATCTGATTTGGTGCAGTTGCTGACAACTTAGCCTCACCTCCCAGGGATGACCTTGCCTTCCAGTTAAAGGGAGGAACAAGAGGATGTAGCTCAGTGCCATGGTCTGAATTCACCAGTTTACAGATCAGTGTTTATTTACTCATCTCCTCTCAAACCCCACTGTGAATGCCAGGTCATTACTTCCGGATATAGCAGTGCTGAGGTTGAGCCAAACTGGAAGATGCCTTTATTAGCTAAAGGATCTCATTCTGTTTGCTCAGGAATGAGGTTGTGCTGTTGGGGAGAAGGATGGAGGTGTCAGCAGAGAGAAGAAAACCCTTGGCCATTCAGAGTTTATCTGCACAGAGAAGAATGGCAGAATTAGTGACCAGGTAAACTCCTTGACTTTCTTGACCAGTTAAATTCCTTGAAGTGATGCTTTTTTTTGACATAGGAGTGTCAGTGACTTCTGGTATAGAAGCAAAGTAAGGCTATACTTTAGGATTAAACTAGAGAGACTGAGAAGACTTGGATAAATTGGAAGATTTGAAAGGTGGATTGCATTTGAATATCTAGAGTAAGATACAAATAACCAGATTATGCAAGGCTTGTGGTAATAATGGGGATGGTAAAGTGAAGGGTGGCTCCATGACTATACATGTTATCAGATGCCTCTGATCCCAAATTTTCTCTTGGTATCAGACAGAGTCTTTGTAGCACAAAGGCATCATAAGCATGAGGAAGGATGTAAGATGCTAAAAGTGCTGCTTAGATGAAGGTGCAGACTGTGTATTGATCTGCTGCATAAGATGAGTCTTTGCAAGCCAGCAGGACCTGTGCACTTGCTGAATTCAGCTTGCGACCACCAGAGCAGGAATATTTACCCAGAGAGTCCCATAGGCACTTGTACATATGGTTTACGAGCAATACTGTATGGTGACTGAATGGCTGCATGTCCAGACGTGATCTTCTCCTGACAACTAATAAGGGTCTTTGAACACTAGCTGTGGAATCTGTGTCTAGGGTTCTGTGTCTGTGTGGAAGAAAACCGTATCCTAACTACACCAATATGAAGCTGGGCAAATTGGTTTAACACATCTCCAGTTCTCTAAATTTTTCTCAGTATCTCGGGTTTTTGATTTATTTTCAGAAAGTCTACACATAGACTGTTTCTTATGAGAAACTTACCCTTCTGCCAGACAAGACTGGAATTTCAGCCATTCATAAAGGAAATACGAGATTTTTGTGTGTGCACACAGTGCCAGTTCACTAGAACAGACACATGGCCAACATGGGCTTTGCAACATTCAACAAATAAAACAGCCTGCATCTTTTCCTTCCCTCCCTCATTCCCTCCTGCCCCCACCATTTTTCACACCTCGCTGAAATGTGAAACCAAAGCAGCAAAAACATTCCAAGTAAACAGTGACTTACTCTGAATCACAGAATAACAGAATCACAGAATCATAGAATGATTTGGCTGGAAGAGACCTTCAAGATCATCAAGTCCATCCATTAACCCTACACTGCCAGTGTCCCTAAACCATGTCCCCCGGTACCACATCTATGTGACTTAAACACCTCTAGGGATGGGGACTCAACCACCTCCCTGGGCAGCCCATTCCAATGCCTAACCATCCTCTCTGTAAATAAATTCCTCCTTATATCTCTGGATGTATTCCTCACCACCTCCATGTGCAGCATGCCCCAGGCAGGCATCCCCTCCCACATCCTCCATCTGCAACAGAAACTGCATCTCCTAGGTCATGGCTAAGGAAAGGCACAGTCTTGAACTGTGGAAAAAAACCCTAACTTTATTGAGACTTGAGGAGAGCAATGCCTGAGCTAGCACTGCATTACATCACAAGCCAAGAGGTCCACTAAATGAGGCACATAGCAAAAGAGCAACAGACTGTGGAGTTCATTTAGAGCTGGAAAACGCACATTCTGAAGGGACCCTCTATAAGGCTGCACCTATCACAGCAAGTTGCTCAGGGAGGGAGGGATGATGTTCAGGCCAGGAATTTGGGAAGTGAGGGGCAAAAGCAAGTGCAGTTCTGTTGTCTGACAGATTAATTCTCACCCTGAATGATCAACCTGGTTGAAAACGAGCAACTCTACCACTGAGAGATTCTTGCTTAGTCCATATTGTTACAAGCAGCTGGAAATAGAGAACCTGCCAACATGAATCTCAGCTCCATCAGGCTAGCAGGGACCCCAGACAACTTGTGTTTGGTTACTAGGCAATGTAACATATTAATGACCAAAATGAGTCCCTTTAGCTCAGTTTCTGTCCCCAGCAGTAGCCAAAAGCAGATGCCTTGGATGGATCACAGGAACATAAAAAACATATGGAAAGATGACTTATCTCAATCATCTCCACCACTATTTTTACTTGTATTACCTAAGTTAAAGCCAGAAAAAGGTGCTCCCCATATTTCAATCACTCTTTCTCTACAACTTCAGATGTGTTTGAATTTATTTTCACATCTATGTTTTCCAAAGTCTGGGAAAGGTAAATGTCTTGCTGGAGAAATCTCCATGGCACACAGATGGTGCAGGTTCCTGGGAGGAGGCAAAGAGAAATAACTGAGTTAACATGGGTTAAGCTGTGTTGCTGCCAAATGCATAGCTAAAGCCTGAATTGCAAAGTCAACAAAGTTAATAATAACTAGCCATAATCCGATTCCTTAGTCTCTACACACAATGGTCATAAAATTAATAAAAATAACTAAATGTCTTCCTCTATTCTACATACCTAAGTTTAAGCAATGAAATCTTCTGTCACCTCCATTAGCCTTGAAAAATAAATTTCACTGACATAAAGGTGTTTTTTTTTCTGATGAAAGTTGTAGTACTCAGCAGTGCTCAGGTGGATGACAGTCTGTATTCACAGGATATCAACTACCTGCACCCACCTTCTTGCATGAGCCTAGCAGAAGGGACAAGAAGGCAGAAATAAGCAAGATTAGCAGCTGACCAAAGAAGATGGGGATTCTTGTAGCTGCACATATTACATCCACAACGAGATTCCAGTGTTTACTGTACACATGATTGGTATGTAATGAGATGGGCTGTCTGAATAAACAAACAGAAAAGGCCAGGGTCCAAGTCTTGCTTAACAATAGACTGGGGAGAATGCAAGCCTTCTCTTCAGCTGGACTTCCCTCCAGGAAACCCAGCTCATAATAAGATCCTTCTGTATCCTGTGCCCTAGTTTGGGGGCGTTTACTCAGTTTCAGCTAATCATGTAGATCATATTTGCAGGAGCAAAGTGTAGGCTGCAACCAAGAAATTATACTGGAAGCTACCTCCCTGGTCTAGATGGGAGGAGAGTTGACCTCTGCATTTTGAGAGAAGTTCATCTGTTTGAGTCTACCTAAACATGACTGCTTCTTTAGTCAAACGTCAGACCTGAAGAATTCAAAACTCCTTCCCTGCCTCCTAATGAGAAATGGGAATGGTTGTCCCAACATGGTGATGCTCCTCACTCCAGCAAAAGGAAGTTTTTAGACTCTGAGTCTCCCACCTCAAGATGCCTGTGGTTTGAACTGCACAATATTTGAGGCTTGCCTATTTGGATTAGTGAATCTTCTGAACATGAAGCTTCTCTTAATTGTGTGAAAACCTAAGGCAGCCATTTTTCTAACTGTGTCTTTAAGCTGTTCAGGATCGAGAGAGCGGGGACAGGAAGATTCTAATTGAGAATGGATATCTGAGCCCAAGATAAGTGACCCTTAAGAAAAGGGTTCTTAAACTTTAGAAATTAACAAGTCAAATAGTTTTCGAGGGAAGGGGGAGAAGAAGAGAAAAGTTAGGAGTCTCTGGAACATTTTATACACTACTAGTGGTTTGTTACTTAGGAGCTCAGTGAATAAAGCACCTGATATTTGGTTAATAAAATGCTGTGATTTTAGCAAAACTAAATTACATGTTATAACCACAGCCATTCTAATTGGAGTACTGATACTGCTCTCTGGCTTTCAATGGCCAGAAGTCAGCAAGTCAGCAAGAACACATTGCCTGTGTTCTAACATTGTATGGATTGATAGTGATTCATAATTCACAGATAGATCAGTTTGATTAACGCTGGTTAGGAGCTTGTGGCAGCAGGCTTGAAAATCAAGGTAGTTAGGATCCCTGTATATTTGAGTATTTTCAGTGTCACTTCAGAAAGTGCTTTTTCAGTAGGCTGCATATTCATATCAAAAACTGGTTAGGTCATTATACTTGCATTTCAAAAGTAAGGTAGAACCTTTTTTTATTGGCAAAGAAATGAGATATTTTTTCACCTAATTTAGAAGGATTTTGAAGTAGCCTATTCCTACTTTTACTTTTCCTATTCCAAGAAGAAAAAGGATTTTTTTTTTTCCACAGACATTTCTTTCCTAGTTGAATCAAATCTGAATCAATGGTGATACTGAGTTATATTTCCTGTTTGCTTCTGCTTCAGAAAAAGAAGCTCTAGTATGACCCACTGAAAAATTCAGCATATTTTTCTGTAACAAACATCCCACTTTCGCAAAACACTGCTTAACATTTACTTATCAATGTTAGTACTTACATTAAAGATTCTCTTAATTTCTTTCTGTCTTAGACAGGTATTATTTTAGATGTGAGACCCGGGACTTATAAGGAGACAAATTTATTAGAACTATATATATATATAAACAACAAAAAAAACAAACTAGGCAACAACAAAATGTATAATCAGTGCCTTGAATCAACTATATATATATAGTTGATTCTATGTATATATATATATATACACGACAGACCCCGACGGCTAATCCCCTCCCCCAGTCAGCAGAGCCCGCCGAAAACGCGCCCACCAGACAGAGAGAGAGAGAGAGAGAGAGAGAGAGAGAGAGTCCGCTCCGAGCTGTCTTTTTCTTAAACAGGAAACAGTCTTTGGAATCAAAAGCGCCAGGCGAACCCACGAAATACACAGCCAACAGAGGTGTTCCCGCAGGAGAATAAACCTGTAGTTGGAGAAATGGTTTTCTGCAGGGGAAAACGCTGTCCGCTGACAAAAAGCAGGGACAGGACTCCCGAGAAGAGATGTCTCCACGCCGCTCCGCCGTTCCGTCGCCGCCGCGAGAGCGCTCTGTCCCAAACCCACACCCCTCTTCCGCTTCTGTCTGTACGCCTTCAGGCTTGTTTGTCGGCCCTCTCTTCCCCAGTATCATTTTCTCCCCTGCCTGGCTGGCCCAGCCCCACCCCCACAGGCAAAGAGAGAGAGAGAGAAAAAAAAAGGAGAAAGGTTTGGGTTCTCTCCTAAAGGGAATTGCTACCCCTTGACACTTTCCTTTTAGAAATGCAGAAGTTGCTTTACTGTATTTTAACACTTCTGACCCTGCCTCAGTTTACTGAGTTAGAGTGTTTTCAGTTTGTATTTCCCAATGAAAAGTCACTGGGAGCTAATTAAAAATCACATTGATTCTTACCATGAAAGCACAAGTAAATGCTAGTCAGAATCCAATTTGTATTGCAATATGCTGGTTTCTACCCAGGACATTGAATTTTTTATGCAATTCTCTTTTTTTTTTATCCTCTTCTTATAATTTTGTGTGCTGACTCAGCTGACATGTTCTATCCTAGAAGTGGCTGAATTTTTATCAATACTTGAAGTGATAACCAGTTATATGAACTGTGATATATTTTAGAAGCTACATAATGAAATAACATCTCTCCTTCACTATTAACAGTACATTTACAGCAATGCCATATCATTTGCAGTGATGCTCTCTAAGCATTAGTCCACTAATGATCATGGTCTATGAAGAAGGGAAAATGTATCTGAGTCCATTAAGAAAAAATTAGGAGACTGATTCTCAGTAGGATCCTCTCAACTCCTCTCATGAACAAGGTACAGTTACAATTACCTACCTGCACAGCAAGGTCAAGCAGACCAAGAATCTATAGAGCAGATACTGTATACACACAGTCGATTCGGAGGATCTGCCATGCACACTCTGTATATTCTATTTTTTTCCAATACAAACCACCTGCATTTGGGTCCCCTAAACTGAATGCCTATTAAGGTCTGAACATATTAGGAGCATTTCTGGTGAACATTTTCCAGTTTAATTCCACTCCACAGAATATAGTCCCCTGCTCAAAAATCAGTCCCTGATGAAAATGAGACAAAAGCAATAAAGATTATCAGGAGATTGCACCAAAAATACAGTTCTGACCTTAACTAAAACACTATTGGAGACACATTATATTGCTGCCAGGATGACTGCAATGGTGACACTCCACCTCATTCTTATCTTACACATTACAACCACAATGCAGAGAAAAGCCTAATGGGCTGACATATACAACTGCTGTTTCTAGATTGGTATATGAAGTTGTACTTCTAGGCACATCTTCTGAGGTATAAATTTTGTATCTGAAAATAGGAGAAATCATTCTGTTTCATTTTCAGACATGCTGATTCAGAGTGCTTGGTGACATGAAGCTGCCTTATTTTTACTGGTGGAAGCAATTTTTTCTTGAAAGTAATGCTTCAGCTCTGTGGTATTTGTGTCACTGCATAATGAAGTTGCATAAATAGAAACACAAGCATAAAACTAAGCAGGTCTCCCTGAAAACAACATGCTCTTAATCATGGTAGGTGTCAAGTAAGAAAATTTCATTATTCCCCTTATAGAAAGGACCAAATCTATGTGAGGGTGGTGGCCATCTCAGGCCAGCTTGTTTAGTACAGACTCCTGGAGTCCCCATCAGAGCCCTTACCTCTGTGCACACACACAGAGGCTGTAGACAAAATTGGCCAGCCACAGAAAATTCAAGACACTGAATGACAACTCTTGCCTGTGAATAAACTGAGGTAGGAATTTCCTTACCAGAGCAGGTGGGCAGTACACAGCTTTCAGAGAATCACACACCCGATCACTAGGATCAGATATTGTACAAAACTCTGGAGAAGACAGGAAAGTGTAAGCTGCCAACAGGAAGCTTCTCTGAGAGGCTGTCTCACATCCTGAAATTATAGATGCACAACCACAGTTGCATTTGTGCTATATCTAAAAGGCCAGAGGCAAAGCATCTAATATACATTTATATAGATATGAAACACCCCTCTGGGGATTTGCTACTTACGCCCAAGGAAATGAACAGTGGCAACAGCAGATAATAAAAAATCAATTATATCTTAAAGAGACCTTTAATTTTAATAGTTGTCAGTGATTTTAATAATAAAAACATTTTTTAAGCATTTATCTTGACATTTACCCTTATGATGCCTTGTTAATTTAAGTGTGTGGTTGTGGTGAGGTAGAGCTTTAGCAGAAGAGAGGGAATATTCTTTATATCCCAGTTTCTTAGATTTTACAATGCTGCTCTTCTGGTTTGAGGCATTACTAGAGGTTTTTTTGAGTGCATGGGGTGTACCTCATCTTTTCAGAGTTTTAAGCTTTCCAAAACAATGAGAGAAGTAAACTGCTTTTTGATTGTTTTCTGTTGCAATTATATGTGTGATCAAGACATTGTTGAAATAAACTAAGGTTTTATGGTTTTATTACTATCTTTTAGCACTTAATCTTGGACTTTTTGGAACTAGCCATCATATTAACACAGAATGATAACACTATCCTAGCTAGTATGGCAGAAATAAGCTCTTCATAACTATATTTTCAAACCAATAAAATCCAGCAACTGAAACAAAAGGGGTGTAAATAACTCCAGCACTTCCCTGATATGGGATAGAAGTCCTTTTTCTTACTGAGATGTCATGTAAACTAATAGTGACTGTTCTCTTATCTCTTCTCCTACAAAATGAGCTGATGGGGTTCTCACTGTGGTTCAGGGTCACAGTCACCACTTCACAGATGTCCTTACCTCCCAGCTCTCCAGGCAGCCTGAGCTTCAAAACCAGCATTATGAGGTGAATGTGGATGTTCAGTTTCTTAAAAAGTCTTTTTAAGTGCCTGAAACCAGCTTGATCTGCCACTGCCCAGGGTGCACAGAACAGCCCGCCATGTTTCTCACATATGCCCTTGTCATGAAGGCAAACTGAGCACAAGCACAGGCCGGTGAAGTGGTTCAATACTGGAGCACTTAGTGTGGTGCTCTGAAAATCTGCAAAAAGAAAAAGAAAATGCAAGCAATTTACGTTACACTCTTATTTCCACTCTAGCCTTGCTTTGGAGAACATCACAGTGGTTTAGTCACAAGCCTTTGCTTACCAGCAAGCAGCATTCCCATTGTGGTAGAATAAGCTGGTGCATGAGTGGCTTCCTACTGGGAGGCCCCTGGCACCCAGTGGTTAAACCCAGGCAGTCCTGGGCTTTATAGGGTCTATTTGGGCTCTATAGGGGCTGCATAAACCCCTTCTGGGGCTGTATAGGGTCTATTTGGGCTCTATAGGGGCTGCATAGATTCACAGATTCACAGATATTAGGGGTTGGAAGGGACCTAGAAGATCATCTAGTCCAACCCCCCGGCCTGAGCAGGATCACCTAGACTAAGTCACCCAGGAACAGATCCAGGCGGGTCTTAAATGTCTCCAGAGATGGAGACCCCTTATTGGGCTGTATAGGGGCTATTTGAGCTCTATAAGGGCTACACAGGCCCCTTCTGGGGATGTATTAAACCCTTCTGGGCTTTATAGGGTCTATTTTGGCTCTATAGGGGCTGCATAAACCCCTTCTGGGGCTGTACAGGGGTTATTTGGACTCTATTGGGGCTACATAGACCCCTTATGATGCTGTACAGGGGCTATTTGGGCTCTATGGGAGCTACACAGACGCCTTACAGAGATGTATAGAGATTATTTGGACTCTATAGGGACTGCATAGATTCCATATGGGTCTGTATAGGGGCTATTTGTGCTCTATAGGGGCTGCATAGATCTCTTCTGGGGCTGTATAGTGGTTATTTGGGCTCTATAATGGCTACATAGGCCCCTTCTGGGGATGTACTAAGCCCTTCTGGGCTTTATAGGAGCTATCTGGGCTCTATAGGGGCTGTATAGATGCCCCCGGGGTGGCGCTGATGCCCCCAGGGGTGGCTTTGATGCCTCTGGAGGTGCCTCTGATGTCCTCAGGGGTGCCTCTACTGCCCCAACCCCTCCTATTCCCTCCCAGGGGTGGCTCTGATGCTTCCAGAGGTGCCTCTGATGCCCCCAGCCTCTTCTCTTCCCCCCCCCAGTGGTGGGTCTGATGCCCCCAGGTGTGGCTTTGGTGACTCCAGGTCTGAATTTGGTGCCCCCAGGGGTGGCTTTGGTGCCCCAGTGTTGGTTTGATGCCCCCAGGGATGCCTTTGAGGCCCCTGGAGGTGCCTCTGATGCCCCCAACCCCCCCCTATTCCCCCCCAGGGGTGCCTGTGATACCCCCCAGGGATGCCTGTGATGCCCATTTCTCCCTCCCAGGTTGGAAAATGCAGCCTGGAAAAGCCTGGCTGGGAATCTGATCCTGAAATTTGTGAAGAAGAGGAATTTACCGATCTTCTGAAGTGCTTGATGTTTGTATAAAATTATTGTTGTTATTATTATTATTATTACTGAAATAATGTTTATTTTATATATATAATAATATGGATATTTTAATATATTATATATGTAGTAGATATTTAGATGTAATAAACATAAATAAATAATATAAAATGGGATTTTGGGGGGATAAAAGTGTATAGAGACAAATGGGGCTGAAGGGAGCCGAGGGGAGCCAAGAGGAGCTGAGCAGAGCTGAAGGGAACCGAGGGAAGCCGACGGGAGCCGAGCGAAGCCCAGCGGTTCCGAGGCCGGCGGGAAGGGGCTTTCGCGCACGCGCACTTGGCTTTTGAAGCCTCGCAGGTAAGGGCAGTGCCAGGAGCTTTTCGCGCATGCGCAGTGCGGCCCTAGGGGCGCGCTCAGTTGGTCTCGCGCTCTCCGCCGCCGCCCGGTGGCCACAGCGCGGTACTGCAGCGCCGCGCCGCCGGAGCCCCCAGGACCCCCTCTAGACCCAATTAACCGTCCTCAGACCCAAATAACCTCCCCGCGGACTGCCCCAAGTCCCAAGTCATCCCCCCAGACTCAAATAGACGCCCCTGGCGACTTTTCAAAAATTATTTTGATCTTTATTATTCTAGTGTAGCCTCATCCGGCGTGTCTTCAGCCACTTCCCAGGGCACTCCCAGCAACACAATTCCCAGAGCCGTGAGGAGGCGGGTGAACGCTGGGTGTCAGAGGGGACACGGTGGCTCCGTCACTAGCTCACCAGCTCCTGTGCTGCTCTTTGTGTTTGGATTTGATTTTTTAAAATATTATTTTGCAGATCGACTGGGGGCTTGAGGCACCAGAGGTGACTGTCTGCTGTGGCCAAAGTGCGTACTGCAGCCCCGCGCCCGGCGCCGCTTTCCCGCTGTTTGCCTTAAAGAAATCCATCGCGGCTCGGCTCGGCTCGGCACCGCTCGGAGCCGAGAGTGGCCGAAGGGAGCCGAGAGCGGCCGAAGGGAGCCGAGAGTGGCCGAAGAGAGCCGAGAGTGGCCGAAGAGAGACGAGAGTGGCCGAAGAGAGCCGAGAGTGGCCGAAGGGAACCGAGAGCAGCCGAAGGGAGCGAGAGCAGCCGACAGCGACCCGAAGCGGAAGTTTCCCCTCCCGCCGCAGCTCCAGCCGGTCAGTCCCGGGTGCCTCGCGAGTCATGGCGCTGTTGGGGCAGATGCGGGCGGAGGTCGGGAAAGTGC
>WYEA01014894.1:7979-20055 GCA_033558465.1 Alcedo atthis
TGTGGTGCAAGGGTGCTTGGGGCGAGCGTGGTGAGTGGGTGGGGTGGGGGGGGGGGGGGGGGTTGATGCCTGGGTTTCTCTACAGTCACCCAGTCCTCAGAAGGCATTTTGGGGTTTTTTTTAGTCATTTTTGTCCATGCTTTCTGTCCTACTAATGTTATAATACACAATATACCAAGGGCTTACAGTGCTGTAACAGCACTATTGACAAAAGCACAGTCCAGACACTGCTTAACAAATGAGCTTTCTACAAAAGAATGAAACTATGCACAGCTATCAGTCACTTTACTCACCTGGGCAACACTTTTGCCTTGCCTACACAAGGATTTGGCATTTAACTTCAATATGAGGCTATGTGGTATCACTTAGTTTAACATATCAAAATATGGCCTTGAGTTAAATGGTTGGGCAAGTTCTGCATCATCGTTCACAGGGTTTGTGGCTGACTGGGAAACAACCTTGTGAAATATCAGAATGTGCCAAGAGGGGTGCAGGAATGAGTGGTACAGGCTCACAATATATTAATCTAGAAAAAAAAAATGCTTTGCTGTCTTCATTAAGCACAAGAACTCACAGGCTATGTAGGTATTAAGATGTGGGAGTCACTTCCTCTTGTTCTTCTTTCTGCACATGGAAAAAAAAAAAAAAAGAATTCAGGAACATATTATTCACTCTGTGACCCACAAAATCTTATCTATAGAATGAAATACCAAAAACTTGCTGACTTTTATGTTAGCAGATAACTTTTTTTTTAAGTTATTAAAAAATACTTAGAAGAATGGATGTATAGTTTTGAAGAATGATTATGACTACTCATGTATTTTGGAAAATCAGTAAACAAACAGCCTCAAAACTAATCTCCCAGCAGGTTCACAGCCAGGTATCTCTGCCAGTTGATAACCAGAATGATCAGAATCAGGCCCAAGACAGTCATTTTCATATCACTTGGTATGCTGGTAATGCTACAAAAAAAAAGGGAATATAAATCTTTTGTCTCTGTACTTCTACAGACACATTTCCCATGCATTTATTGCACTCCATTCACAGGTATTTAGAAAAGCCTGGGATCACTTCTGCTCCTGTAGCTCTTTAAATACTCATTCACAACAGAAAAACAGGTTTGAACAACAGAGTTGCCATTCCCTCCTTCTTATCTCACCTTCCCCAGTCTAAGCCTCTTTTAACACGATTGGCTTCAATAGACATATCCCTGATTAATGCCACTCTAAATAAGATCACACCAGGCTATAATCTGTGTTGTTCTATGAGAAGACATGCAGAATAGTTGAGGATAGCCAACTAAAATCTTCCACTCCATAACAGAACTGGAAGTCTACTATTCTAAGCAGTCAACTTAGAATATTCCAACTACCAATATGTGAAATGGATTCGTGTTGATGCACAACAGAAAGCCAGTAACTAGATTAATAAATACTCAATGTGTATGATGTTATTTTATTTCAGACAAGGTCACTGATGGCATGTTCACTTTAGAGGTCAAAGGCCCCTTCCAACCCCTATCATTCTATGAGAGTAAAGTCATGAACCATCATTTTCTTTCCTGGTCCTAAAAAGGCTCCAATAGCAAGACCTTAAAAGCTGAAGCTCATATATTCACCTCCAAAGTTCAAGCAATTAATGTCATGTTGCTGCAAACTGTTGCTAGCCACCAGACAGCTTTTGTTGTTGGTTTTTTTTTAACTTTTCCTGAGGATTGTACCTGTAGCATGCAAAGGTACCATTGAGATTAACATGCACTAAGTGAAGAATCATATTTCTGAAGATGACATATTTTTTGAGATAAGTCCATGGTTCTGTTTGTATCAGAATATCAGTGATGTCATTTCTTCCCTGTGTTTCTTGGAATATTTCTGTTGCCTACAGGGACTAAAAATTGTAGATGCATGCAGAGATTTTTTTTCTAAGTTAAATAAACATTTTTACCCAGTTCGAAGCTTGGTCCAGGTTTCAAGTTCAAACTGGTTCTTATGTTTTCCATATGTTTGCTCAGTTTTAACAATACTTTCTACAAACAACATCAATTTCTCTTCATAAAATGCTCTGATCTAAATTTTTGTAGTGTGACCACTGTCTTCACACGTCACATAGAAGGCACATTATTTTCAGAAAGTAAGGACTTACCACGTTCTAAAACTTCAGCAACTGATTGTGTCTCAAGTGAGAAATCTGAATATTATTAAATGCTTTACAGAAATTACTTTTTCCTTCTGCAGTGGGGCTGTTCATAATGGGAACATAAAATCAGTACTTTTTACAGACATTTCAGAGGCACTCATTCTTACTATATGGTTCATGATATGCCTAACATATATTTAGTGTTTATTAACCTGAAGAAATTACATTCTTTATTAAGCATTTTGAGCCACACTGGTAGTAAAACTGCTACAAAAGAGCCTGGAATTAATCACAATAACAATACCCCCCAAGTACCAAATAATCATTTCTATCTTACCATCCCATCCATGAAAATATGAGTAAATATCTAACTCATTGCTTTCTGTACTTTCATTTTGTTGCTCATCATGACTCTGTGATAAAATCTCAGCCTTTCTAGTGTCTTTTCATGGGGACTGTAAACTTTTTCACTGTCTCTGAAGGTCCTGTGATATTGTCCCATCATGACTTCAGTTTCCCAAGTAGCTGGACTGAATTTATGCAGCTTTAAAGGTCGAGCTTTTTAACATGCCACTGCATTAATGGTGATAAATTGAAGGAAGCCCCTAGAGAAGGAAATGTCAATGTACTGAGGCTTGATCAGAGGTGTGGAAAGGTTGGGCATGTGAAAATATCTCTCCTCCTCCTCTCTGCATCTCTGAGGGAGAAGCCCACTGATCACACATACACCAGAGCCCTCATAGCTGCTCCTATATCTGCAAGAGGAGACATCAAATGTATAGGGTGATGGATTTGGGATGCTGATGCTGAAAGGGGCCCCATGAGGTGAGAGATTTTGCTGTTGTTTTGGGTTTGATTCTCACTCATATTAAAAGGAACCTTTTATACTCCAAGCTTGGGTCTTAGAGAGGGTCAGGAGTATGCAGAGGTTTTGCAGGAATGGAAGAGATGAAAAAAAATAACTAGCACAACTAGAAGCTACAATGGATAAGTTAATTATAGTTAATGAAAAAAAAGTCTACTTTGAATGTAGTAGAAGCTCCAGCTTTATGACAGCAACTGCACATAAAGATCCTTCTCCTATGCAAGAAAAAGTTATTTTTATTTACAGCATGTACCTCTAAGGAAAATACTTCCTTCTTATTTCTTTTTCTCTTTCTTTAAATACCATCTGAAGCTAAAAAGGCTAAAATATGTGAAAGGAACTTGTGTCAGTCACCTGTTAACGAACTGTGCAGACCCCTTTGTGGTAAGATAATTTCAATTATAGAGAAGTCAAGCTTCACTGAATTCTCAGCACTTCTAAATGAGGTAATGGTCCAACTTTCCAGGTAGTGATTTTCTGATGCCTGAGAACTGTATTTGGATAAATAACTAAAAATAAAAGCTCCCATGAGTGTTGATGGCTGGTTCTGCAGCAGTATGTTCAGCATCCCATATGTACTACCTTTCCCCAGAAATCTAACAAATGAGGTCACTACCAGAAATACTTGTGAGAATACCAAACTGCAAACAAATGCTGCTTAATGTTCACAGAAGGCAGGTTTTACATTTGGAATTAATATCATGCACACAAGAAACCTGATTCCAGATGTTATGACTATGCAGTGAGAGGAAGAGAAGTGTAACATGACCTCCACACCAAGACAAACCAGCTCTGAACTGGACAGAATGCTTCCAACTGAGTCCTTGCAAACATGGATTCTTTTGGGTGGAAAGGGGATATATTTTTTTGGACAAAATGGTAGGAAAAAGGCAAAATGAGAAAAAAAAAATTAGAGATATAATGTAAGTGAAGATTCATTTGGTGATGTGACTTTTAAGAGCATCTGAGTAAATAACTTAAGATGATTCCACAATGTTCTTAATTTTGTAATCAATTAAGGTTTAGTACTAACCAGAAATTAAAGACATTAATATAACTTACAGGGAGGTAATGTAGAATGTGTTCATATTTAGTCTAAAATAATGGATATATCTCTTGTTAAAGGCTCAGTGCCTGTGTTAAAAGATGCTGAACAAGATGCTTAGTTCATATTTTGAAGTGCTGAAATCTTCCAAGCATTTTCAGTATGATTTTGGGCCCTGACAGCCCGAGTCTATGAGAATCAGCAGTTATGGTTCTCCTGTAAGTATATTTATGAAAGCATATGTCCATTTGCACAAGAACTGAAGTAGAAACTCTCAGTTTTAAAGTCTCTTTCAACCTGAGTGATAAAATCCCAGTAAAAAAAACCCCAAGCATTAAACTAATAAAAAAACTAGACACAAGTTCTGGAGACTTGTAGGGTTTTAGATCCAAGACTCTGGGACGTTTTCACATTTTAAATATCAGTTGCCTTCATGCAATATGTAAGAGAGGGAAAATAGCCCAGACCCCAGTAGCCAAGGAATTCCCAATTCCAAAATGCTCCTCAGGCTACATTGCATCCACTTTTATGCCCAAGAACAAGAGGCAACAGTGACTCTGCACACAGGACAGCCAAAAATTGGCAGCAAGGGCTGGAACACATAACAGAAGTTGTTGCCAGTCACCCATGGATGCCAGCAACCTTACAGAAAACGTGCCTGTGGCAGGGGGAGCCTACACCTGTTGCACCAGCATAGCATGCCTGTTCCCAGAGGCCTCAAAACCCACTCATTTGTGGTGAACAAGTGTAAGGAGACAAATTATCTACAAACCAAAAGATGTGGGAGAGTGATGAAATGTGTTTTGTGTACCCTGCTAAGCGGTAACGAATGGTGGACAGAGGCCTTAGGTGTGTAAGAGACATAAGCACTCGTAGAGTCTGTGAGAAAAGCATTGTGGACAAGCTCCTGAAAAGAAGATGTGGGAAAAAGTCAGAAAAAGAGGAGTCATCTTGGTCCCCATTTGGAAGTAGCCCAAAGGAAATAAATGCAGCAAATATATTCAGGCAACAAACAATACTTTCCCGCCTTATCCACTTGGAGGGAAACCACGGTGACCCCGTATGCACAGAGCATCCTTAATCCTTCTCTGGTCTCCTATTCAGTGGGCAGACAAAGCTGCATCAGGATGAATTGGCTTCACACTGGCGAGAGCTTGTTTGCTTCTGAATATGTGGTGTTCACCCATTCACTTCTGAGGAGCTGTGGCAGTTTCTGTGGCTGACTCTTTCCCTAGTGGGAGTATTTCTTCTGTGTGTATGATGACTGCTCCTTAGTTACTATCTAGCTGTGATAACAAGCTACAAACGAATCTTTTGCACTCTAGTCAGTTTTCAGCCAAGCAGTTCCCTCCATTTTGCTCTGTGGGTACATGTACACTGCCAGCACAAGTCAAAGGCCTTGGAGAGGCCGGACTGCAATCACAGAACGTGAGGGGCTGGAAGGGACCTCGAAAGATCATCCAGCCAACCCCCCTGCCAGAGCAGGGGCACCTAGACCAAGTCACCCAGGAACAGATCCAGGGGGGGCTGGAATATTTCCAGAGAGGGAGACTCCACAACCCAGCACGTTACTGGCTCATTACAGCCTCCCATCAACTAGGACACCCCAGATCCTTTTCCCCTGTCCTGCCTTCCAACAGGTCAGTCCCCAAGGAAGGCAAAGGAAAGACCATGTCTGCTTCTTTTGGCTGCAGAACTTTTTCACACATGCTTATAATGCTCAGCAAGTAACAACCTGTGCCTTAGATAAGGGAAATGGTAGGATCATTAAGATTAGAGTAGGACTTGCCAGTTTTGATAGTGGATGCTTAAATTCACTGCCTCTCCTGAAAGTCTTAGGTAAACCACGTAAAGCAACAATTAACTCCAAGAAGTATCTAAAATTCAACCACTACCTCCACTTAGTTGACTTACCTTGGGCTTCTACCACTTCTCAGAAGCATTCAGCTCTGAAGCTAAGCAAGGATTAACTGTGGGACTGACTTGCAATGGGGAGTGGCCTCCTCATCAGGTTTCAGAAGCAGGATTACATTTTCTTGTATACTCTGACTTCTGAACTCTTATTCTTGATTGCACAGTGGCAAACGGTCTTCCTTTTTTTCCCAGACAGCTATAAGTCTTGTCTGGAAACCTCAGAGTCAATTGCCCTCTCATACAACATGGTGACCTAGAAAGTAAGGTCTCTTATTTCCCATGGAAGTGTCATTGTTGAAAAAGAGCCTTTTTCTTTCCCATACTAACCCCAGAAAAACCTTGAGTGTCTTGAATTAGTTGGTCTGAGTGTCTTGAATTAGTTGGTCTGCTGCTAGGAGGCAACTATCTGTCCAAGGCACTATGACTGGCTTTAGCCCAGGCTGCCACTGCATTGACTCATTCCCTCAGCCCCCAGCTTTAATGTTTCTGCACAGAAGTGCCATGCAAGATTTCTGCCTTATTTCATTACCCAGAAGCATTACAGAAATCATGAGGTTTCGAGAAGAAAATGATTGTCCCTACTTTTTAGCAATTTGGTAAAACTATTTCATTGTGTTTTTCTGGAATTCCTCCACTTGTTGAAAAGACATCCACCCATGATAAATTACAGAGGACTGCTGTTACTGGAGAGCTTTCTCCTCAGCAGTACAGCCTAGCTGGGCTGCACCAAGCTTGCATCAGCTTTGACACAAACTTCCCACAAACTATCTATGCAATGGCAAAACCTTCAAGGCACTTAGTGGCTCAAGTTGAGCGAATCCAAAACCCCAGCTCCAGCTCCAGAGTGAGGATTGCAGCTAACATCATGGCTTAAGCAGCAAGGAATTTTGTAGCAGAGGGTAATGTCTGCCTCTGCAGGGGAGAGCTCTCCTGGGGATAGTGCACACACCATGGAATGAACTTCCTCAGGAACTTCCAAGTGACCACAGCAAAGTATGCTTTTTTGACCTTGCTCTCACTAAGGTAAACACATATTACCATTAAAAACAGGAAAATAAAAGCCACAGCAAATGCCTAACTACATTTAATAAGCCAAATCACCATACTGCAACGTAAGACCTCCCTCAGGGAAGAATAGGCTTCATGGGACAGATTTCAGTGGCACCAGAGACACAAGGAGAAGCAAGGTAAAGTTTCATGCAATACCTCTGCATTACAATATGCCTGCAGTATAAGATTTGAAAGGATGCAGATCTGCATAGAGGTGAAATTCTCACACATCTTAAGAATCCAGAAGTTTTCAGAAAATAAAATCAAAAGCAAACAGTAAGTTCTAAAGCCATTCTTATAATGCTTTGCCTTCAAAAGGCACCACTACACTCCTTTGCTCATGGATGATGAGGCAATTTCTCTTTTGAAAAGAGAAAAGTATTTTTCTCTGAAAAAAAATAAATAAATTGCCAGATTAATGAATGAATGACAGCATTAAATAAACCTAGAATTTGCATATGAACTCCTACTCCTTGGGAAGTTTAGTGTTAGACTGGGCAAGAGTAGGTTAAAACTAAATGTTCACTTTAATTTGTTATTGGAAAAAAGAGTTTCTACCTGTTAGGTTTTCTGAGATCTTTTTACTGCTGCAGCTGCATGCATGAGTTTCTTGTTTCCTATTGAACAGGTGTTGACTTTTGCTAATGGATTTGCATAGCCATACTCTGTCAACACATCAGTATTACCCAGTGCTTCAAGAAGGACTGACTGAGACTTGCAGCCACATTCAGAGACATTTTAAATCAAGCCTTCAACTGCTTTTAAGAAGCCATATCTAAAATCTCCCTTCCAAGACACTGGAATGTGAAGTATGTGGGAAATGTTATCTTATTGGCCTCATGTCTGCCAGTGATTGTGAAACAGCTTCATTATTCTGGGAAAAAACAACCATGGTTCCAGGCACACATAGATTCATGTAAACTTGTTAAACCTTTAGGGAATACAAATAAATAGAGCCTGGAGAAAATCTTTAATGCTCCATCATGTGAAGATATGATTGGTGTGAAAGATTGCTGTTTGCAAACAATTTGCATACAGACATGCATTTAGAAAAATCATATATCTAATACAGCTCGTTGGACCTAATTCTTCTTCAGATCATTTGTTCTCAATATGTTCCCTGGAGATAAGACTGTTTCCATTGTCATGTGTCACATACCCAAGTGAGAGAGAAGAATCAGATGCTGAACCACCATGTTTATCTTGTATTGTAGTCCCTGAAGGCAAAATGAAGTGGTAAATATCCCGTGTAGAAGGTGTGCACTATGGTACAACCTCACCTCTTAATTCAACCTGGTCACAACAACTGTAAGCCCTCATCCAGCCTGTGAGATTTTCCCAAGGAAATGAGTGTAGTCTTGCACATTTTAGACTCATAGTCCAGCAATTTCTCATTGCTAGAAATTCAGTTCTAGGGGATTCTCAGGTCTTCATTTCAGTCACTTCTAGAGGTCCTCAGAGAATGGTATGGTAGGTACATCCGTGCTGGGTCATGCAGTGCTTGTGAAGAGAGACCAGCTGTGGAGCTGGGTTTGAGGGTTATGCTTCTGCCTGGAACTCCCAGCATCCATTATCACAGAAGAGGCAGATTTCCCTGACAAACAAGCAAACAAATGTTTTTTGTACAGGCATTTCCTTTTCAGGCCAGATGTAAAGCAAATAAGCTGTGGGATTTTTTTGCTCAGAGAGCTAACAGAATTGAAATGAAATGAACTTGTCTCTGGGCATAATGTTAAAGTTTGCTTAATATTTACACAATCAAATAAAAGCTGTGTTATGCTGTGGAACTACTACCCATTTCAGTAGTCTGGTGTTTTCAGTGGTGTCAGGACATAACTTGGGAAGTTTCCCAAGTTTGCCTTGAAAATCTTGTTGAGCTCCATATCACTTACACAATGTCAATACACAATGCATGACGTATCTGCTGGTTGCTGGCCAGCTGGCCTTGCAAACAAGTAGTTCAGGGAAAAGCAATTTTGGTGAGGGCTGACCACAGCTGGCTTGACATTAGACTAAATTTTCAGGACTCAGCATTACCAAGCCTCCAAAGTCTTGAAGACTTAACATTATTTTAAACTTTGTGTGACTGAACAGTTCTAGAAAATCATTTGAGAGTGAGGGATCCAAGCATCTCAATTTCCTGAATGTATAAATCCACATGTTTCATTTGCTTCTTGAATACATTTATTTTATATTCTACCTAGTTTTTGCACAATGATTTGAGTGTCATTCTCTTCCTTTCCACAAAGTGTGGTAGCTGAAATGCTCCCTTGAACAGATGTGACCACCACATAATGTCAAAATTGCCAAATGTTGTCTCTTGACCTTTGAAAGACCATTAAAGGAATATAAATCTGCAGAGAATAATATGGCAATACAGTGCAACTAAGCTTGTAGTGCACTAGAAATGGTCTGGGGATGTTAGAAAGAACAAGTAATAAAAAATCACAGAATCACAGAACAGACTTCTGAGATCTAAGTCCAGCCTAAGACCTAACACCACAATACCCAGCTCGACCATGGCACTAAGTGCTAAATCAGAAGGTAGGGTGTTTTAATCACTCTTTGCACACTGATATCTTACTTCTAAACACACCAAAACATATACTAGAATGTTTTTCAGTGATTTAAAATATGGTCCTGCAGAACATAGAAGTTGAAATGAAATTATAGCTTGTTGTTTTCCAGCAAGGATTCTAGCATCATTTCCAGCTTCCATATAATTTAACTTAATTCTTTAAGAATAAATCCTATTTGAAACCATTTGACTGAAATATGTCAAATGAAGTGTTTATAAATATATTAAGTTGTTATAGCTTTAAAATAATATTCCTACATTATACAAAACTTTTAGTCATAAAATCTTGGAAGAAAACAAGGACTCTGAGAGATTTTTTTCAGAAACAGTTCAGTACAGGTCTTCATTTTCAGTACAGATGCTTCATTTTCTAATTACATCTGGTGAGCAATAGTATTTAAAAGACTCCCAGGTGATAATACTTTTTACTCCTACACAGTTTATATTTTTAAATGTTAATTTAAAATTATCAATAAAAGGTTCATGAAAATGAACCTTTTAAACCATGAAGAAGATTTTGGAAAAACTGTTGTCCTCACCTATAGACTGAGTGAAAAAGGGGCAAATCTTCCAGTAAATCAATAGCCAAGCTCTTTTGATTAACTCAGGGAAAACTTGTATCAGCTGATCCAATTAACTGATACAGTCATTTAACAAAAGCAGAGACAATCCTGTGGTCACTTCCCTACATTCTTCCCTGAGATTCAAGATCACATCTCCTGCCCCTTGAGCCTTCTTTCCTTGTAGGGGTTTGTCCAGCATCTAGAATATGATGCCAAAGAACCCACCAGAGATTATCAGCAATTGCTCCATAGACTACAGCTAGTAATTTCTTGAAATAGCATAATTGTTCTAGTGAAGTTTGGAAATGAAGCCATTTCCAAAAAGAAGGGTCAGACTTCATGGGGAGCAGAGAAAGAGAAGTGTAGAAACCAGATACTCTCCTCCCTGTCCAGAGCATAAATTTGGTTGGTTTTGTTTGTTTTTTTCTTTTCTAAAATGAAATAGAGAAATAATTGCATGGAATCCTTTTCCCATTCCCTCTTTGTTTTTTGCATTTTTACCTAGTAAATGCATTTAACATCATCATGACTCAGGAAAAATATGCCTGGACTTCATAAGTGCAGCATGCCCCATTTCTCGTGGTTAGTGGGGGGATATCAAGTTTCTGGCTGTGGCTGAACAGTGCCTGCTGCTTTTGGCTTCAGAGGGATGAAATGGAGCATCTGGGCTCACAGTGCTTCTCTCCATGTTTTCAGAAAGCATGATTTATGCATTGCAGAACCTCTTGATACATCACTCTAACCAAATCTTCCTCTGGTGTGTCCTTCCACAGCAGCTCCCCCAGAGGAAAACCCTTAGAAAGGGGATTGATTGGTACTAAGCCCGTGAGCTCACATTTGCTAAGGTTGGAACTGTTAGAATAGTTGGAGTTTTAGATCTAAATCCAGAAGAAAACAAACAAATAAAGCATTCTAGTTTTGGATCATAATGAATTAAAGCTTCCTTTTTCTTGCCAAACAAAAAAACAGAAGGTGGATGGAACACTTTTTCCATACAAATGAACAAAAATGTGATTGTTTTTGAAAGCCATTTCTAAGAAAGGCAAAAGAGCAGAAGACATGCTTAGAAAGCTGTTGGACAGTAGATGTAACATTGCTTATTATTTCAGTGATTTTTAGACTCTTTGTCCAGGGCTTAAGAGATCCAGGTCTGCTTTATTTCCTACCTGTGGCAGTCTCAATTCACATCCCTTACCTTCCACAGAAGGATTTTAAGCACCAAGCCATAGGATATCTGCTGGTTTGTTTCCTTTCTGTTGCAGTCGTTTTAGGTTTGATCATGATTAGTCTTTGCAGCCAAAACTGGGTGAGAACACCACCTTAGACATCTTAAGGTGATGTGGCCACTGGTGGTATGAGAAAACTCCAGTTTGGTGGTATGAGAAAACTCCAGCTGGGTCCCCAGTTCTGTTCTAGCTGAAGGATTGTGCAAGGCAGGAGACACCACACTCCTGTTCCACACCATTTGCACCTCTAACCACTTAGATAAAGCAGAACCACAACCTTAGGAGAGCAGAAGTTTGCACAAACATATTTACACAGCTGAATAGTCTACAGGTGTGGTTTGAAAACAAAAGGGATTTGAACCCAGTTCTCCCAGCTGAAGAATGAGTTGGTCCAAAGGGACATTCAACCATTTTGTTGTTTTCCACTCATTTTTAGTAGCCAAAAATAATGATCAATTAATAACAACACGTTCAATTCATAACATTTCCCAGAAAACCATATTTTTCAGTGAATCTTTGAAAAAAAGAGTCATTTCCTTCAGCTCTGTCTTGCATTGTGCTGATAGGCAAAAATCACATTATTATATAATGCATTAAAGCAGAATGTCTGATGGTTTAAGAACTAATGATGGAGAAGAGGACCAGGAACATAACTGTTATAAGCTTCTCCTTGATAAAAATGAATGGGTAATAGAATTT
>WYEA01014895.1:0-13035 GCA_033558465.1 Alcedo atthis
AGTTCCTGGCTTCCAGTTTGTGCCCATTGTCCCTTGTCCTATCCTAGGAACCCACTGAGCAGAGCCTGGTCCCTTCTGCTTGACACCCACCCTGCAGAGCTTTGGCAGCATGGAGCAGATCCCCTCTCAGGCTTCTCTTCTCCAGGCTCAACAACCCCAGGGCTCACAGCCTTTCCTCCCCAGAGAGATGTTCCAGCCCCTTCATCACCCTCACAGCCTCCCTTGGCCTCTCTCCAGTATTTCCCCATCCCTCTTGAACAGAGGAGCCCAGAACTGGACCCAGTTGTGGTCACATCAGTGCAGAATAAAAGGGGAGAAAAACTAGCTGTGCAGCTGCATTCAAGGGGGATTCCAGTCACTAAAACCACACAGGAGTCAAAAATCTTCACCACCAACTTCTGCTGCAGCCTCAAATCCCTGAAGCCACCCAGTTAAACCCATACGTGTGTACACACAGAATTTGATGCTATAGTGAATTTTAGGCTGGGTAATCTCAGTGTGTTTACATTTCTGACTCCCAGCACTAGTTCTAGGGGATATTTTTCCCTCCCCATCAGTTAACAACTGTTTCTCAATTTGCATAGTGCCATGTTCTCTCTGCTTTGTCAGATCTTTTATACCCAAGCCAGCAGTGCTTATCTGTAGAAAGCCAGACTACAGTAAACCACGTTATGATCTAAGTTTTATAAAGCAACTTTGCTGTTGCTGACAAGAAATGGGTTGACAACCACTCCAAGACATGAAAATTTGAGGGAGCTGGAATTCATGCACCTGTTGAACAATAGAAAATGTGAGAAAAATAGTATTTCAGATAAATATTTAAATTTTTAAAACTTACTTAGAAGATCCCTAACTGCAGTGGAAGCAAGTTCATTGTTATTATAGATATGGCAAAGTTTGTGAATACAGAAAAAGGTTAAAATAAAACCTTTAAATTAAATAATGTATAAATACAAATACTACATGTCCTACAAGTTAGCTCCTCTAATGACACTGCAACGTGAAATGGCAAGTTTCAGATTTCTCTAGCTTCCTTTTTGAAGAGATGAAAATGAAGACACAAAGATGCACACAGGAAGATTTAATTTGGCTCAGAACATCCATGTGTCATTCACTTTTAAATCAACCAATTTGTGCTTCTTTGAAGTCAGTCCAAGCCCATATCCTATTATGCTTCTGATAAAGGATAGGCATCAAGATACTCATACAATAGACAGCTTTTATCTGTTCAAAAGCCACCCTAAAATTTTTGAATGGGCATTCAAACATCCCAGAGTTTTACATTTCAAAATACTCTTGTCTACTATCAGTCATTTCATAACATCAGGCAAAAAAGCTGAAATTACTTTCTTTTTCAAAGCCACTGTCACTTGATACTACCTCCTAGTATCACTCCATTCATTGTTCAGCCTGCTTTTACTTCTTCATCCTTACACAATTCCTACTTATTGCTGCTTAACATCAGTTATTTTAGACTGTGCTCCCAAGAAATCTTCCATGTCACAGGCAGTCACCAGTGTCTATACAGAGAACAAATTTCTACTGTCCTCATAAAGATGCTATAAAGGTGAGACTAATAGAAAAGCAAAAAATTTATCTTTGCTATAAGCAGATGCCTGGGAACAACTGCCTTTTTCCTCACTGTTAAAAAAAAAGATATATTAAATATTCATACTCAAGTCCAATCATAATTACAACAAAGTTATTGACTCCTGAAAAGCTTTGCTCTACAAAATTGGCTTGAACATCCAACTGAACACCCATTAAATAGATAACTTCAGGAAAATTATTTTACTTTCTAGGTTTCACCCACAGAAAGATAAGCACTGATGAAAACTGATAAGATAATATACCTGCAGAGTTTGATCTCTAGAGAGGCTCCACATGATTTTCCCCTCAGAAGTGTTGCAGATTAAGAGAAAAGTGATAGAGCTAAGGGCTAAATTTGGAAGTACACAGCAGGGAAGTCCTCCTTGTACTTGTTGATGATCTCACTCTTGAAATAGAAGAAATGGAAATCAATGTAATCAGCTTTCTTTTTGCTCAATCAACTACCATCTTGCCAAGTTGCTTTGACAGAATATCTCAACTTTTAATAATAATTGAAGAGAAAAGTGTAAAGTTCCTGCCCTGATGAGAAGTCGAGCATATGTAGATTCTCACAAGAACACTCTTTCTGCCCAGAAGATTATTCTAAATTCTGCACACAATTTTCACATGCACTCCTCTCCCTTTCAGAGTTCAGCTCTATGACAGGAATCAGATTTAAAGATGGTCCCTTTTCTCTTCCACAACTAATTTCCAGCCCCTCTTTATCTTCAGCTCTTTCTGTACCCATGCTCCAGCAGTTCACAAGCTACATGAAAAACAGTTTACATCAAAATATTTTAATTAGTATTTTATTTCCAAAAAGTGTTTTGTTTTGACCCCAGATAGTTGAAGTGACACAAGTTGCAACACAAGAAGTAGCTCTACAATCAAGTTCTGCCACTGGAAAGACAAGTTAGCATATAGCATCATAAACCATTGGAGGTTTGTGAGGAAGTTTTCCCATCTTCATAGCAAATTTGAGACTGCAAGCTCATTTCTGCTCTCTCTTGTAAGTCTGAACAGTAACAGAGCAGAAATGGTGCTTTTGAGCAATAGGTTGCTACTTATGAGTACCTAATTTTAATGTCCATATATTGATAATTAAGCTTGAGAATAAAGTAAAACTCAGAAGTGCTTAGCTAGTTCAGAACCTCTTTCAGTGGGATACACTGTCCACAAGCACATCTGAAACAAGGTCCATTTCTAGTAAAAAAAAAAATAAATATAGCTTTAAGCAGCCTTAAGCCCTTAAAATTTAGGTACCCACACATCAAATTTCATCATTATTTTGGCATTCTTCCCTTACATATCATGCACAGCTTTTGTTCAGCTGTAGCTAATATCTCTACACCATATGGTCATTGATAGCAGACAGTCTTATTAGGATAATTAAAGAGATATAGTATGCATTTAATTGATACATTAGTGCATCTTTCTACCTTAGTACCATAAAATATCCTGAACTTCAAGTTAAGGCATAAAAAAAACTAATTGTGTTTTGACTGTGCCATAATAATCCTCTGAGAACGACTGTGTTCCTTCTATTATATTTTCCTTCTTCCTACCCAAAACAGTTCCAAACAAATTCTTTCTTATTGTTCCACGTACATTTCCAGCACCCTAAAATGCTATTTGTGAGCTAATTCAGAGGGGCAAAGAACAAAAAGACTTCAAACAAGAAGCATCCTCATCGTTGTCCCCATTGCTTTTGAGCAGAGTATCCATTCCCAGAGCATACATAAATGCAAGCCAGAGGACCATAAGCAGGATAGATCTTCCAATTAATAATTCCATGAACAAGTCATTTTGGTACACAGTCATGAAAGGGCAAGATGATTAGCTACTTATTAGTTCAAGAGTGGAGCAGGTATTTGCATTACATGACGTTCAGTGCTTCACATGAAATATGACCAATACACTTCACACTCTTTGAATACGTGGCCAACTCGTTCCCAACACATCACTTTTGTATAAAAATAATTCAAATATTCACATAATTCAAACCTGAAGTTACACAAGCACTCACTATAACCCATAACTCCATGAACATCAAACTTGCTTTCTGAGGTTGTTGCAACAGACCTGAGGAACATCCTGAACTTAAGAAGATCACAACTGACCAACTATTACTTTTTTTTGCTAGATTCACTCTTTGTCACACTATCACACAAACTTTCAGTTTCTTCTGCCTTTGCACATGCAATACATCTATGTATAACTTCACAACTATACTTAAGGCTAAAAACTGTTGATAACTCAGTGAACTAAAAGTAAGCACTGAAGAGATAATGAATATCAAATATATAGAGCATTTGTTGACTCTCACCAAACTCCACATTATGAAGCTCTGGATGTCAAATTGACTCTTGAAACAATAATTCAAGAATTCTTCTTAACAACAGCTTTGCTTCATACTTATTTTTTGCTCAGATGGCTATTTTACCAATTCAAGACCTACCAGCATTCCTTGGTAGATAATACAGAGCATAATATGTAGGTTCATTCTTCTCTTGAAGAGACATAAAAGAGCCACATAAAAAACAGCTATAGCTGAAAACAGAACTAAATCTGCAATCAGAACAACTTATCCCAGTGGTATTTGTTGGCTTTTTCAAAGCTGGTATTGATGCCATTTGCAAGTCACTTACCATATTTATTGAAGATACAGGACCAATGCTGTTGACGTAAATATCAACATCAATAACTGTTGGTTTTACTGTGGAGAGAAAAAAAATAAAATATTTTGCAGAAACCATAAATAATAACTTAAAATATTTTCTTCATTGGTAACCAGAAGGTCTTCTCTTCAGGTAGAGCCCCAGAGCAATATGGATTATGTATCTTTCAAGAAGACAAGGTTCTTTTCCCACTACCCAACAAAAATTGCAATAAATTACAGCCTGTACCACTTTATCATCATGATCCCCATTTATCTCAGCAGTAATTTGTTACAGAAACTTTCAGTGCTAAGCACAATAGCTCAAACTCAAAATCTAAGATGACTGACATGAAACTAGAATTAAAACAGCATATCATTTTTCCCCCTATTACCTCAATATGCAGGTCCTTTAGCATGTCTGTTCCACATCAAAAAATCTTTCCTGATTTTCTCAGCTCATCAGCCCTGAAATCATCCTAACTTAAAGGAAAATCACTATGAAATCCATTCAGCTAAACTTAAGGAACTCTTCTTTCCATTTAGATTCATTCCCTGCAGCCCACACTGTCTTTGCATTCATTCATCCAAAGGTATTTGAATGTGGTTTACTCAATGCAAGTTCCTCACAAAATCATCCATGTTTACAGACTTCCAGGAGTTGATCATAGAATGGTAGGTGTTGGAAGGGAGCTCTGGAGATCATCTAGTGCAAATCCCCTGGCAGAGCAGGGGCAGCCAGGGCAGCAAACATAGGAACAGATCCAGGTGGGGTTGGAAAGTCTCCAGAGAAGGAGACTCCACAGCCTCTCTGGGTAGCCTGGGCCAGGCTCTGGCACCCTCAGAGCAAAAAAGTTTCTCCTCTTGATGAGGTGGAAGTTCCTGGGTTCCAGTTTGTGCCCAGTGTCCCTTGTCCTATCCTAGGAACCCACTGAGCAGAGCCTGGTCCCTTCTGCTTGACACCCACCCTGCAGAGCTTTGGAAGCATGGAGCAGATGCCCTCTCAGGCTTCTCTTCTCCAGACTAACCAGCCCCAGGGCTCTCAGCCTTTCCTCCCCAGAGAGATGTTCCAGCCCCTTCATCACCCTCATAGCCTCTGTTGGACTCTCTCCAGCATTTTCCTGTCCCTCTGCAACTGGGAAGCCCAGCACTGAACACAACCCTCCAGCTGTGGCCTCACCAGTGCAGAGTATAGGGGGAGGAGAATCAAAGCCAAGACAAGCTCTGTACTCCTTTCTTCAGCTGAGGCCCCTGGATTTAGAGAGGGGCTGTTTCCAAGGGCCTGGAGTGAAAGGACGAAGGGTAATGGGTTTAAATGAGACCAGAGGAGATTTAAACTGGATATCAAGAAGAAGTTCTTGACCTTGAGGGTGGTAGAACAGTGGAATAGGCTCCCCAGGGAGGTGGTTGAGACCCCATCCATGGAAATGTGTGTCCCTTCTGAGCTTTATTCAAATAGCTCTTACTAGTGAGTAAAACTAACTCCAAAACACCACCACTCTCACACTGAAAAGCACATTCATTTTTATTTATATAGCCCTTATAACCTCACAGGTTATACATTAACCTCATAATGAAATCTAAATTGGCATTTCTCTTTCACCAGAATTAGCTGATCCAAAACTAAGTATAAATCCTATTCTCTAACCTGTGTTGTCAGAACTGATGCACAAGTGGCCCAAGTTGGCCAACAGCTTCTGTTGACACCTCCCTCTCTCCCTGGCCTTCAAAAGTCTCCACATAGCAATTCAGGCCACTAAATTTAAGACCTGTTCTGAACTATGGACATTTCTGTACAAATCCCTAAGCCCTTAGAATGAAAAATATGGGTACATCAGCCACTCAGATCTCAGAGAGCTTTTACCTGGGAATTTACAGAGCAGAGAGATGAAGAACAGTTAAATACTATGGTTCTGTTGGAAGGTTCTTAGGTGGTTAACAGTTAATTTGTCTAAATCTTAAGAAGCCATCTGGTACAAAGCTGAAGATAGACAAGAATCTTCACATGTAAAAATGAATTCTTTTTGCCCACATCCCCCCAATTTCAGACTAATAATTAATTGCTGAAGAGTTTTAAAGTACCTTAAAAGTTAGATGGTTCTGAAAAAATAGGCTGGATTATCATGTAAGGTTTTGGTATGTACACATCATTAGCAAAACTAGATTTCATGCTGCAAAAAGCAGACATTAAATTGGGTACAAACAGTAGTTAAAGGTGATTACCATCCTCTCCAATTCATTAAGTGTCACACAATTCTTTGGCTGCATATGGCCAGAAGAGCCAAGATCATTTAAGTCCATGGCTTCAAATGGTCTGAAGTACAGGCTTATGAACTTGGATCTTCAGCAAAAGGAAATCTGAACTCAGCTGAACAAGTACAACTGATTAATTCAATCCTAATTGTACCCAGCTAATAACTAAATAGTGGTCTAGCAGCTTCTGGTAATGAGACTTGCCTCAAAATGCAGTAATAAATGTCATTACATAGGAATTGGTAATAGCAGGGAACTCCAGCAAGCTCTTTTACCAGATAACATACAAGGAATCTGATCTTTAGGGCTTATGTGTATATCTAGCTGGAAGTTCAACACTAACAAGTTCTGGTGAACATTAATGGGACTAGATGTAGTCAAGCAAATGGGCATGTAATTGTATCTCAGCAGGAATAGAGACAAAGTTCAGGACCAGAACAGTGCTTGGAATCCATTTTTGTTTAATCATTACAGTTAAATATATGAATAGTTTATGAGACAAGAACTTATCCAGAACATGCTGGGCCAAATTCTCCTCCAGACTGTTCATATTTTAACTTCTGCCAGCAGCTAAAAACCATTCAGCTACTCACACACCACTCTCCACCCCCTCTACACCTCCTGCTGTGAGATAGGAAGAAGAAACAGAAGGGAGGGAAAAAAACCAAGAAATAATAGGTTGAGGTAAGGACAGTTTAATAAATAAAACAGCACAAGGAGAGAAGAAAACATTCACAACAGCAGTGCTAGTGAAATAATATATGAAATGAAATATATAAGCCAAGAGGCTCTAACTGTACCTGAGATGCCACTTTCCCTGGTCTGGCCACAAGCTCAAGCCACACTCTGGAAGCAGCTGAAAACAAACAATCCTCCCTCCTCAAGCCCTCCCTTTATATAGGGGCATGACTAACATGCTCTTGAATATCCCATTGGCTGATTCAGTTGTTTACCCCAGCTTTGGCCCCTCCCATCTGTGGCTCCTCCCACCTGCTTGGGCCAGCAGCTGCTGGTGATAATTAACCTGAATCCAGGACACAATTAAAAAAACATTGTTAATACTAAGGAGGTTTTGGTTTTACTCACAGTAAAGGTTTAATCTTGAAACAAAAGAAAACTAAGCAAAAGTATCTTCTTATGTTAAATTAAATCAGCATTCTCAGTGAAGTTCAAATTAATATAAAAGTAATATACACGTAAGATATATCATTGCAACAACAAAAAAAAAGACTGGAGGTTCCTTTGAATGATATTTAATTTTCCTAATCAGTGATAGAAAGTACAGTAAAATATGATAGCATCAGAAATTTAATTTTTTAAGAGAAAAGCCAAAAGAGTTTATTTTGTGTTACATATGTTCTCTCCTATATAAAAGATATACACAGGGAGAACCATCGAGTATAAATATTTGATTTGTTGTCACAGGATTTTAGTTCAAAATTCCAACCATATTAAGGGTTTTAAGATTACTTATCCAAAATGCATGAAGAAAAAGGAGAAAAAAACCCCACAATAATAACCCCAAGTCTTAAAGTTATCATGTCTTATTAGAAAGAATTCACCCTCTACCAGTCTTCAAAATAAGCTGAATTTCATGGAAAGACATAAATAAGTACATTGCCAATTATTTCCAGGCCAGTTTTTCTGTATACTACATGCATTTGTGAACACTCAGTTCGTGGACTGATTTAAACCCTCCATGGAGTTGTTGAGTTGCAAGCAGAGCTTTTCTTCTTGCACTAAGAAAATCATCACAGTCTTGTTGATTGAACAATGGGAGTGTTAATACCCCACTAAAAATTGGCAATAAGATTACAAATGATATTCAGCTCCAGTACTGTTTTGATAGCAGCATCAGCCCAAAATAGTTATAAAGAGCTGTCAAAAACTTAGAAAAATTGCTGGCAGAACTGTGTGTAACCCATGCAGGAGAGTAATTAAAGGCTGTCAACAAATGTACCAGTTTTCTCAAAGTTCTATGAAATATTCTTTAATATATGGTAGTCAGCTTTCCCTAAAAGCCAATCCAAATAACTGCAGGGGTCAGGGTGCTCCACAGTGTGATCTGAGGTTAGCTAAAGGCTTATCCCAGGCATTTCATCTTAAACATGTTGGTTTTAACTGAGAAGGGGATTTCTCAAACCAATCAAAATATCTGCAAGCAAAACTAAGGTCACACCAACATTTAGCTAATGGTCCCCATCTGAGCCCAATACCATGGTTTTGAGACAGATGGAGGGGTGCTCAAATTCCAGTCAGCCTCATAACTACCACATTGTAAAGACACTGAATCCCAGAGTCACAGAATGGTAGGTGTTGGAAGGGAGCTCTGGAGATGCTGGAGTCCAATCCCCCTGGCAGGGCAGGGGCAGCCAGGGCAGCCCACACAGGAACAGATCCAGGAGGGGTGGAAAGTCTCCAGAGAAGGAGATTCCACCACCTCTCTGGGCAGCCTGTTCCAGGCTCCATCACCCTCAAAACAAAGAAGCTTTTTCTCCTGTTGAGGTGGAAGTTCCTGGCTTCCAGTTTGTGCCCATTGCCCTTCATCCTATCCCAGGGCACAGCTGAAAAGAAAGTGGCCCCTTCTCCTGGCCACCCACCCTGCAGAGCTTTGGCAGCATGGAGCAGATCCCCTCTCAGGCTTCTCTTCTCCAGGCCAAACAGCCCCAGGGATCTCAGCCTTTCCTCCCCACAGAGATGTTCCAGCCCCTTCAGCATCCTCACAGCCTCCCTTGGACTCTCTCCAGCATTTCCCTGGCCCTTTTGAACTGGGGAGCTCAGAACTGAACACAACGTGGCCTTCCCAGGCCAGAGTACAGGAGGAGGAGAATCTCTCTTGACCTTCTTGCCTCACTCTTCTTGATGCACCCCAGGATACAATGAGAGAAATTTGTCTACAAACTTTATTTCAAAATACACCTATTTAGTTCAAAATACACCTATTTAGTTCAAAATACACCTCCTCTATACCCTATACAGGAGGCATGAGCTCAGCATTGCCTGCAAAGCTCACCTAAGAAGCCAGATGGACATTTAATAAGTGTCAAACCTGATATGTATGGACAAGAAAACACAGAAACAACCTGAAAAATGCCCTGGACACAAAAGTTCATGCAGGAAAAGTCTTACTATTTGTGTAGTCCTACTTTATAGAGTTACATTGGTGAAATAAGCAGTAGATGTGCTTGAATACCATTGATTTCCATGCAGAATTTACTCCTGAACATGTGCAAGCTGATCATGTGTGCAAAAAACTCATCAGATAACTCAGGAGGATTTTAAAAGAATTTTGAGGTACTAACAAAGGGATTGTGATATAATTTAACAAGTCATGTAGGGAAAAAAAAAAAATCCTCAATAAGTTCCTGACATTTTATTATGCAGATTTATACTTTAAGTTATCCCATCCTTTTAAAATATCTCTTAATTTTTGGTATATCTCCACTAGTCAGAATTGATGATTATTTTATGAATGAAACCACTTTTCTTCCTCCAGAAAGCTTCCTTCACTTTTGAAGTCAATTGAAAAAACTTTCATGGTCCTGCACAAAGCTTATATATTTAGAATTATTTTTTTAAAGTTTAATATTTAGAAATATTTTTATTGGAAGGTCACTTAAACATTAGTAGTACTAACTCTCCTAAAATGTATTCTTTTCTTACATTGTTGAAGAACGTGTCTGGTCTAAATTATATATTTTACCCAAAACAGCAGTGGTAACAATATAATGGATCAATATACAACTATTTATTGAAGCAAAGCAATTAGTACTAGATTTTTACAAGGCACACAAACACATAACAAAACCAATATGGGCTTTGTTCCAGAAGTACACACCCACTTAAACACTACCTAAGTTCCACAAGTCTTCTGAATGCAGAAGGCTAACAAGATTGGGTCTCCAGTAATGAGATATTTTTTGGAAATTACTCTATAATGATATTTTAGATTACCTCATTAGCACATAATTTGCTATTTTTAAATTGGGAGAAAGCTGCCATAAATCTTTACACAGTTATCTGTAACAGTAGTAGTGATTATAGTGTTCATGTTTACATTGCATTAGTGATGATGACTATTAATATTTCCCTACATGACCTTATATACATCTCATTACCAGTTTGTTCCAATAAAACAAATAAATAAAATAAATAAAACAAATGGCTATGCTAACAAGTCACTCCTCTGGGACAAATGTGATCAGCTTCCATATTTTAGGACAAATCACCATATTTGAAGAAAAACACAGTATCTGGAAGTGTTGAGACCCCCGGGGTGAGGTCACAGGTTTCTGAATAAAGTATTTTATTCACATAGTAGGTTTTGTTGCCATGCTGTCCAGGACTGTGAATGACAGTGTGCCCATAAAGGGACTCCATCAATTAACTACAAATCACTTTTATTCCTCATATCCCACCATCACCATCAATCAGCTTTCAGCACATTTTTGCTTAATGTTCCCTAACGTGTGATTTATAATTTTTCCAGTATTACATTGTTTGGGAATGAAAACTGTAGATCTTAATGGTTAGGCTGCTTTTACCATCAAACCTTAAATCTTTCTTTTTTGTTTTACTTATAGGAGTGAGAAGGTTTCTTTGTGTTCTGTGAAGACCAAAAATATAATAGAATTTGTTCCTGCAAAGTCTAGCAAGCCAGTGACCAAGGTCTGGAGCAGTCATAAGAAAATTTTATGATTGCAAAAAAGTCTATCAGTATTTCAAAATACTATGTGCTGAGAATTTTTCTTGTTCAGAGACATCAGAGTCATTTATTACTTTGTGCCACAACTTTAAAATGAAAACTGGTCTGGGTGATCCTGTTCTGGCAGGGTGTTGGACTAGATGATCTTTTCAGGTAAATTCCATCCCCTGATATTCTATGATTATAACTGTAGCAGAGTATATCTCACCATGTCCAGAAGGTTGGACTTGATGGTCCTAGAGGTTCTTCCAACCATAATGATTCTATAATTCTATGATTTTACAAATACTTGCTTGGAATCTTCTTTTATAAATATATAAAGGGAAAAAAAAAACAAACCAAACTTTTAAATACATTTCTGGACTTTGAAAGTCAGCATAGACTAGGTAATTATAGAAGAGAGAAAATTAACAGATTTTCTTATGTGATTTATATGTCAGATATCTGTAGAGTCACAAAATTCTGTATGCTACACTCCACATCTCCTCTCAGATTTCTTAGGTGTAGTTATGGAAGAGAAAATAAGATCTAGGAGCTGCTACATATTGGTCTGACAGTTTAGATGAAGAGTTTGGCAAACATTAACTGTCAATCAAACTTTCTTAATTCCAGTGTCACTCCACAAAAACAAAATAGTCCAAGTTTGTATTTGAGTTAAAATATGTGATTAGTTTCATAACAACAAAGTGTTTAAATACTTAAATATTTCTATATATTTAAGTACTGTAAACTTTAAAGTGTTTGAATTAAATTAGGTGTTCTAAAAAAAGCAAAAAAATCAAACATGTTAAAAAAAAGGTGAAAACACTTTTTTTTTTTTTCTTATTAAGTACAAACATTAAATTGTAGGGCTTCAGGGTCACTGCATTGGAATAAATTTCTTCAGCATGACACAATGAGAGAGGATGAGTAAAAAGTAGGGTGTTTCCCCTGACAGTTCTGAAGCTGTGAACCAAACGAGGTCAGAAACCAAAGGCAGAAATTCCCCTTTCCTCAGCTCCATGGTTAAGCAATTAGAAAAGCAGAATGTAAGCATGAAAAAAACTGTCAGCAGCCCAACCTCATCAGAACTGTTCCCATGATAGGTTTGGAAAGACCCCATGTTTGATGCACTTTTGTGGCACCAGACATGGATTAGGTGCAATCAATTTATTTCCATCGTGTCCTTATGATCTGAGGGTTGAAGCACCTCTCCTATAAGGACAGATTGAAGGAGTTAGGAAGAGAAGCCAACCTGTTCCAGTGTTCCATCACCTTCAGAATGGAAAGAAATTCAAAGAACTTCTTGGTTTCTAATCTATATCTACTCTCTTCCAGTGTAGACATCAGCCCTCATCCTATTACTACAATCCCTGATAAAAAATCCCTGCCCATCTTTCTTGTAGGCCCCCTTGGAACACCAACAGGTCCATGTCCATCTCATACTGGGAGCTCTGGAGCTGATGCAGCACTCCAAGTGGGGTCTCACAAGAGCAGAGCAGAAGGGCAGTGCCTAATAATATAGAAATCTGATCCAGGACTATGTCTTTCTCTCCTGAGTGCTGCAGAACACACATAAATGTTAGTCTTTTCTCCATCCCATTGGGTAGTACCTTCACACCTTGAATGCCTCTCCAGGTACAACTGTCTATACTCCATCCCTAAGTGAGAAGGGTCTCTCTCAGTCCTTCCTGTTATGTCTGGCACTGTTTTCCATAGGCAAGCATGAAAATAAATAAAATAATAAACTAATATAATTAATAAAATAAAATAACATAACATAAAGTAAGATAACATAAACTAAAATATCAAAAGAACATAAAAATAAAATAAAATAATTAAATAATTAAGA
>WYEA01014896.1:0-11213 GCA_033558465.1 Alcedo atthis
GAGGCCGTGTCCAAAGCCAAGGGGTTGCTGACGCGGAAACATTTCTCCTTGTGGGCCTTGAGCATGTTGGAGAAGCGGAAGCGCTGGCCGCAGACGTCGCAGGGATAGGGCTTCTCCCCCGTGTGGGTCCGCCGGTGCCGCTTCATGTTGGGCCGGCTGGTGAAGCTCTTCCCACAGATCTCACAGATGTAGGGCTTCTCTCCTGAGGGGCAGAGGAGAGCTGGGGTTAGAGGAGATCTTTCAGCTCATGGAGTCCCGACCGTTCCCCCGGCGCTGCCAGGGTATCATTGCCCCACGGCCCTCAGCTCCACGGCTTGGTAACCCCTCCAGGGCTCACAGGGACTCCACCCCTGCCCTGGGCAGCCTGGGACAGCCCTGGACAACCCTCGAGGGGTTCAAGAAATTGTTCCTCAGCTCCAACCCTTGGTGGAACGTGAGGCCAGTTCCTCTTGTCCTGTTCTCTTGTTCCTTGGGAGCAGAACCTGACCCCCCCTGGCTCCAGATCTCCTGTCAGGAGCTGTCAGAGCCAGAAGGTCTCCCCTGAGCCTCCTTCTCTGCAGGCTGAACACCCCAGGTCCCTCAGCTGCTCCTCCCCACACTCCTGCTCCAGACCCTTCCCCAGCTCCACTGCCCTTCTCTGGCCGTGCTCCAGCTGCAGGAGCGAGGGGCTTGCTGTGGGTTCAGCACCAAACTGGGATTACCTGGAGAGTTTCTGCACTGTCTGTCAGGTCTGGCCTGAGCTGCACCCAAAGAAACCCCTTTTGGCCCTGACTGAGGTGGCATGGACAGATGGACGGGTTCATCTAACCTGACTCTCCCACTAGAGCAGGACGTTTGGCGCTTGTCCTGGGCTGCAGGTAACCTGATGCTAGGCTGGAACCCCTGGATTTTTACAGCAGGGAGATGTGTCTGCACAGGGGATGGTCCTCACCTTGGCACGTGTCGGGGTGGACACTGAGGCTACTGAGCCAATCTTTGGGCTTTGTGGTGCCTTCTTTCCCTCATCACTGTTGCTGGCACAGAGGGATGGTGTCCCTGATGCCATCAGGGTGGCAGTGACACCCCCACGAGCAGCTTTGCGTCACTGCCACTCTGCAGTTTGGCGATTAGGAGGGGGGTGGCAGCAGGGTTGGCCCATCCATCCCTCCATCTTTGCATGAAAGAAAGGAGAGGGATTCCCAGAGCAACTGGTGGGATTCCAAAAACATAAATTAGAAAGCACAGCAGCCATTAACCCTCTGTGGGCCGTGCTGCTGGAAGCCAGCGCCCGCTCCCAACTGAGCGACACCTCTTGATGCTCATCCCACCTTGTCCCCCTCTCCCCCAGCCCACAGGCAGCCGTGGTGTTTATGAGATCAGCCCAAATGAACCTTCTCCCAGTTTGCAGAGGTGGCTTCTTGGCTGCAGATGGGGACAGGGAAGGATTTGTCCCCGTTCCCTCGTGCTGAGGATGGTCCTGCTGTGCCTGGCGCTGCTGCTGCCTCTCCAGGCTGCTCCCTGGAAAAGCAGCTTGGAGCCAAAGCCTGTAAATGCTGGATGCTGTGAAAAAAACCCCAAACCAAAAAAAAACCCAACAAAGGGTAAAAAAAACCCAAACCAAAAAGTCTGGGAAGCATCTGACTGTCCCCCAGACGGGTTCATGCTCTCTCTGGAGCAGAGGCTGGGAGGTGTTTTTGGGGAGCAGGCTCTGGTAGCATCACCAAGCCCCTTCCCCTCCCTTCTTCTCCCCAAAACCCTCACGTGGCTCGATTGTTTTGGGGGCAGCCTCAGGCTTTTTAGAGAGCAAGGAGAAGGGTGTCCCCACCATCCTGGAGGACATGGCTGTTCCCAGTGTCCAGAGCCAGGCCAGGCCCAGCCCTGGCAGCACCGTGGTGGGCAGGATGCGGGCGGTGGGCGCTTGGGGCCCCGTTGGCCGGCGCCTGGCCAGGCGGGGCTGAGGCTGAGCCATTGTTTTCCCTTCCTGCTTGTTTTTCCGGACAACCCTTCCCTAATTAAATCAAAACACACTCCCCCCTAGTCAGAGAAGCAACCAAACCCCCTCTGCCAACCCAGCGTGGTCCTGTGCCACGGGAGATGTCCCCGGAGAGGGAGGTGATGGGAGGGAAGGGTGTGTTGGGATGGGTTTGACCCCACTGCCAGGTTTCTGTGCATGGCTGGAATCCAAAACTTCGGTGGTTTTGGTGATTGATGTGGTCCAGGGAGAGCTGCTGGTTCAGAGGTGGCTTCATCTGTGGTTGGGCTCTGTGATCTTCTCCAACCTGAATGACCCTTTGAGTCTATGTTCCTGGTGCATCCCGATCTTAGGGAGCCATGGGAAGAGATGTGAGCATCACGTGATCCATAAAAAACCCACCTCAAAGTGATGTTGAAAAGGCTGAAAGTGTCACCCCAGTTTCATCCTTCGTGTCATGACTTCAGCTGGAAACAGGGGGTTTAAAATGTTATTTTTTTCTCCAGCAAGCATCGAGTTCTGGCATTAAATCCTTTCAGCCAAACTCTTCTCTCCTGAAATGCAGCGATGCTCAAACTGAGAACAGGATTTGAGGTTGGGTTGCCTGCTTTTTTTTTTTTTTTGAGCAAATATTCTATTCAGTGACTTACTAAAGCACTTGAATTTGATTTAACAGCACAGGTCAGCAGTGTGTGTTTCGGTGGTTGTGAGGGACAGGGAAAAGCAGGTTGCTGTTTTTCATGACAGTTTCATTGGGGAAAATTAAGAAATGCCCCAATTTTGTGCTGAATAGGAAGTGGCTCAGGGTGGAGGCTGGTGTAACCCCTCTGCCTGGCGTGAAGCAGGGGCTTGTGGCCACCTAAATGTGCTTTTTATGCCCTCAAAGCCCCATCCATGAGCAGGATGCTTGTGATTGTGATGCTGAGGATGACAGACATGGAGTGGAGAGGTTGGTCAACGGCAGAGGTGGGAGTTGGGGGAGCTGTGGCTTTGGGTGTTTAAACCTATCCAGTGTGACCCAACCTGGGTCCCTTGGGTGCTGCAGGAGCATTGAGGGATCTGGTTCTTAGATCAACAGGGCTGGAAACCCAGCAGCATCCTTGTTGGTGTGGCTGTTGAGGGAAACTGAGGCACACAGGGTGGGTATGGGTGGGAAGGGAGCAGGACTGGGCTCAGGCTTCAGCTCCTACAGCCAGATTTATGCTGGTTTGACTGGAGAGAGGCTGCCCCAGTCCAACAAGCATCAGCATCTCCTTTTAAATAGGTATTGAAAAATATATTTTTTAATATATTGAAAATAATTCTCAAAATATTCTGGAAATGTTTGTGAAAATAGGTTTTAGAATAGTTTTTAAAAGAGCTTGTTAAATAGCTTGTTAAATAGTTTGTTAAATAAGTAGTTTGTGAGCTAGTTTAATCAATAGTTTATGAGCTGGTTTATGAAGTAGTTTATGAACTAGTTTGTTAAATAGTTTATTAAATACTTTTACAGTCATTTTTTACAACAGTTTTTACAATGGCTTATACAATCTTTTTTTCCATCGTTTTTAAGAAGTTTTTCTAACAGTTTTTCTAAGTCTTAAAAAGAGGTTTAGAAATAGCTTTCAAAATATTGTTTCCAATAGCTTTTCTACAGCAGTCACAAACCCGTTTTATAAAGAGTTGCAAAAATATCTTTTTAAGTAGTTGTGCAAATATTTTCTTTCTAAACAGTTGTGCAAAAGCTTTCTAAATAGATTTGAAAATAGCTTATAAATAGCTTCAAAAAGAGTTCAGAAATGTTTTCAATATGGTGTAAAAGTATTTCTAAAAATATTGGGGAAAAAAAAAACCTTTTGTAGATTTTTTTTTTATGAATATAGAAGTATATATTCTAGCTACACATTATAGATACACATCTACATAGAATATCTGTATATAGTCTAGATACATGTTATTATCTACACATATGCCTATATTCTATGTATTATACATACATGTTAATATATACACATATGCTTATATTCTATGTATATAGCCTACATGACTATCTACACACATACCTATATTCTCTATAAACATATATATTTAAAATATATATATATATTAAAGGTTTGTCTTTTCCCAGGGGACAGGTGAGTGGATTGAACCCTCCCATTAATCCCAATTAAAGGGACTTCTCCATTGCAGTGGCTTGACAGGGACGGGAGCTGCCGGGGGGAATCTTTTGGGGCAAGTTGGGGTCTTTCTCACCCCAAAGGGCGCCTCTTGTCCCGGCTGCAGCTCCAGCTCTGGGCGAGCTGAGGAAAAAAAGCATCTGAGAGCAATAAAGAGCAGAAACCTCCTGCTGACAGAGCCCGGGCTGAAGTCACCGCCGGGCTGCGGCCAAGACACGCGGTGTCCTCGCTGCTGGGGCTGGTTAGACCCAGCGCTGGGTGAAGGGTCAACCCCTCCAGTTAGATCTCTCTTTCCTTCTTTCCTTCTTTCTTTCTTTCTTTCTTTCTTGGCCAAAAAGAAAACCCCTCGAACCCACCCCAGTTTCTGGGTTCTGAGCCCAGTCCCCCCAGTTTTGAACTGGTTTCTCCGTGGCTTCGACAGAGCCAAGCTTGGGACGTCCCATCCGGGGCGCGAGGGCAGATGGATCCGGGGAGGGAAGGACCTGAGTCGAGGGTGGTTTTTTGGGGGGGTTTTGGGGGTTTCTTTTCAGGCAAAGCAGGAGAGGCCCTGGCAGAGAGCAGAGGGTTGTGCTGAGAACTGGCTGCCTCCTGGGTTTCTGAGATGGTTTATTTATTTAATATGTGCTTGCAAGGGCTGGGGGAGGGGGGGGGGGGCTGAGCCATCCAAATTCCTCCCGACAAAATGTCCTTGGCAGGCGTGAGGCTTAGAAAAATTGGAAGGGGGGGGAATGGATGTTCCAGCTGGGATGCAGCATTTAAATAGGAAAAAAAATACATATATATACAAATACATATGTGTATAAAGAGTCTTTAGTGATTCAGATACCTGTCTCTTATCTATTTCTTAATTTGCAAGCTCTGTTTATCCCCCACCAAATAGATTGAAGCTGCATCTATATCCATATAGCTGGAGAGTTATATATTCTTATTATTAATATTATTGTATTTCTTACGTTTTTATTTTATAATAGAAGTTACAGACTTTTATAGTTATCTGTTTGCATTACTTTAATCTCCTACTTAGATTTGTGTATTACTTTATTTTCAATATATTTGAAATATATTTGATATATTTATTTTCTATATTTGTATGTACTATTTAGATTTTCATGTTACTTATAAATTTGTATAGTTGTACATTCTTTATACAGCTATTTACTATTTAGATATTATGCTATTTGTATAGCTGTACATTCTTCATGCAGTTACAGATTTTTACAACTACTTATTTTCTATATAGATGTATCTACTTATCTTCAATATATATTTATGTACTTACGTCCAATTTATATGTATGTATTTACATACTATTTAGATATTGATCTGTTAGTTATATATGTATTTTATATCTATATATAGATGCACTTATGTTCAATATATTTGTGTGTATTTACATAGTTTGGACACAGATGTAATTTATTTATATTTACATATTTATTTCCTGTATCGATTTATGTACTTATCTTCAATATATATGTATATATTCACATGCCATTTAGCTATTTAAATATTATTTATAGATTTATATATTATTTATGTCTGTATATGTTTATATATTTAGCTATTTAAATAGTATATTTAAATAGAATTTATTTTCACTATATATTTATATATTTATTTTCACAATATATTTATATACTTATTTTCACTATATAATTATTTAAATGCTATTTGATTATTTATATCTTATTTAGATTGATTCATCCTTTAGATGTATATTTATTTTTAGCACTGACTTGCATATTTCTTTAGTTTCAACATCGAGATGTAGATATTCTTGATGTATTTCCATATTTCTGTGGCTCTCTATTTCTAGAAGTCTATGTAGAAAGAATTTTAACATAGACATATAAAAACTGAATACATAAAATATAAAAACTATAGAAGTCTATAAATAAATATATCGCCCTCCCCATCTTTTGCTGCCTCTTTGCCTCACTCCAGGCTGCAGAGCCATGGGGTTTGGAAAAAAAAAAAAGCCATATTTTTTTCTTTTTTTCCCTCTTTTCCTTGGGTTTGAGACTTCTCTGGGGTTCTCTGGGGCCGTGCAACTCCAAGGACCCCGTTGGGTGGGCGGGTTGTTCGTGGAGCAGAAATTCAGTGAAAATGAAAAACATTGGCAGGGTTGGGGAAGCTTTGGGTTTGTTTTTTTTTTTTCCTTTTCTTTTTTTTTCCTTGTTGAGAGAAGAAAACACCCTTCCTTATTATTTAAATGTTTTTTTGCCTTTGGCTTACCAAAAAAATAAAGACGGATGAACAATGTCTCGCTTGGAACTTGTCTGTTGATCAAGAGCTGCTGTTTGACCCAGTAAAATAAATCCAACCGAACAAAATGGGATCTGAGAAGCTGTTTCTAGAGCAGGAGGTGCAGGATAAACCCAGGAGGTCACATCCTGCAGTTGTGGGGAAGAAGGTGATGGTGACCAGTTTCAGCTCCATCTCTGGACGTGGTGTTCACCACGGAAACCCCAAGGGGAGCAGAGGGAAAAGGGAGATCCCATCTGCTTTCAACACTAGGCATGGGGTGTCCCTTAGGGATGCAGCTGGTGAAGCCATCCCAGGGCTGAGGTGGCCTCAGGAGAGGTGATGAACTCCCAAAACATCTTGTAGAACCAGGGAGGTTTAAATTATTAATTTCCTTCTGTTTAGGGTGTTAAATCTCAGCTGGTGCCTAAAACTGGCTTTGTGGGCTGCTGGCCAATGTTCAACCCCCCACCAGTGGTCTTCATCTGGCTCAGGTAGTTGAGGCATCCCCTCTCCTGCCTGATGTCTCCTCCACGTGAAGCTGGGCTTCGGACCTCCCTGGCGGTTGGGTGGCCATGGTGCCTCCTACCCAGGCTGGAAGGGTGTCAGTGAGTGCTCGTGCAGCCTTGGCCCATCCTTTCCTTGTGCTTTCTCCTCCTTGGTTGAGTCTCCCCAGACTCAAGCTGACGATGGAGCAGTTTGATTGGTGTCTCCAGACTGGGCCTGGTGGTGGAGCTTTTTGGAGTTTCAAGGCTGGGTCTGGGCATGGAGCTTCTTGGTTGGCATCTCCAAGCCAGGAACTAGCAGTGGAGCTTTCTCAGTTGGCATCTCTCGGGATGGGTGGACAGGGGTGGGCGGCGTGGGCAGGCCGGTGTTTTTCTGGGGAAATACATTCATTTCTCTTGAATGATTGTCTTTCCTTCTTCCCCCACAGCTGATAGTCGAAAAGACGACTGACTACCCTTCGGCTGAGTACTCCTTGGTGGAGGATGTAGCCCTCCACTTCACGTGTTTGATGGACAGACTGAACGAGCAGCGCCTCTTTCAGCCGGACCTGTGCGACGTGGACATCGTGCTGGTGCAGCACAAGAGCATCTTCCCGGCGCACAAGGGGGTTCTGGCGGCCTACAGCCAGTTCTTCCACTCCCTCTTCACCCAAAACAAGCAGCTGCAGCGCGTGGAGCTCTCTCTGGAGGCCCTCACCTCACAGGGCCTCCAGCAGATCCTCAACTTCATCTACACCTCCAAGCTCCTGGTCAACTCCTGCAATGTGCAGGACGTGCTGAACGCGGCCGCCGTGCTGCAGATGAACAACATCGCCTCCTCCTGCCAGGACCTGCTGGACACCCGCTCGCTCAGCCTGGCCGCAGACATGGCCCTGCCCGCCGAGGGCTGCGCCGGACCCCCGCCCTACTACTGTGAGATCAAGCAGGAGGTGGATGCTCCTCATCCCAAAATCTACGCCCGGGAGGGGAACGACCCCTACTCGGTGCGGGTGGAGGACGGAGCCGGCGGTGGGACGCTCCCCCCCGGTCCGACCAAGCAGTACTACAAGGAGGAGAAGGACGGTGGCGGGCCAGGCGCCGTCTGTAAGATGGAAGGCGAAGAGTCCGAGGAGGACCTGGACAGCCAGGGCTCCTACAACCGGGAGCAGATCATTGTGGAGGTGAATCTCAACAACCAGACCCTCAACGTCTCCAAGGGCACGGAGGGGAAGGCGGCCTCCAGCGAGGCGTCCGTGATGGGGCGGCCTGACGGCGACGGGCGCGACACGGAGGAGGACGGGGAGGAGGAGAACGAGGAAGGAGAGGAGGAGGAGGAAGAGGAGGAGGACGCGGAGGTGGGCGAGGAGGAAGAGGAGGAGCGCAGCGAGGAGGAAGACTTGGAGGAGACGACGGAAGAAGAGGACGACGATGACGACGATGAAGACGCCTCGGAGGTGAAAAGGGAGAAGGCCGGGCAGCCCCGCAGAGCCAGCCGTGCGGCCAAGGCCACCAAACCCACCATGGCGACCAGGTCCCAGGAGATCGCCAAGGCCGAAGAGGAGGAGGAGGAGGAAGAGGAAGGCCAGCGAGGGAGGAAGAGGAAAAAGGAACAGGATGGTTTGGGCCAGAAGGTGAAGCTGGAGGAGAAGCAGCACTACCCGTGCAAGAAGTGTCCCCGGGTCTTCAACAACCGCTGGTACCTGGAGAAGCACATGAACGTCACGCACAGCCGCATGCAGATCTGCGACAAGTGCGGCAAGCGCTTCCTGCTGGAGAGCGAGCTGCTGCTGCACCACCAGACCGACTGTGAGAAGAACATCCAGGTGAGGGACATCCCCCCTCAGGGTGGGAACATCCCCCCTGGGATGGACATTCTCCCCCCCTGAGGTGGGAAAATCCCACCCAAAGAGGAGCATCCCGCTAGGGATGGAGATTCCCACCAGGTAGGAAGATCCCACCGGGGATGGACATCCCCCCCAAGGTGGGAACATCCCACCTAAAGAGGAGCATCCCACTAGGGATGGAGATGCCACCAAGGTGGGAACATGTCACCCAAAGAGGAGCATCCCGCTAGGGATGGAGATCCCACCAGGTAGGAAGATCCCACCAGGGATGGACATCCCCCCCAAGGTGGGAAAATCCCACCTAAAGAGGAGCATCCCACTAGGGATGGAGATCCTACCAAGGTGGGAACATCTCATCCAAAAAGGAGCATCCCGCTAGGGATGGAGATCCCACCACTGTGGGAACATCCCACCCAAACTGGAGCATCCCACTAGGGGTGGAGATCCCACCAGGGATGGACATCCCTCAAAGAGGAGCATTCCACCATGATGGGAAATCCCACCCAGTTACACTGTGGGATGGGCTCATACTTAAATAGTACCTTTGATGTGCTTGGCATGTGGCAAATGGGAGGGGACTTTCCTGGGTGATGTGATGTTCAGTAGCTGAAGGTTTCATTGTGGTGTTCCCTTTTGTTGGGTGAAGTTGATAGCCTGAAATGCCACTGGTGCCTGGGCACCTTCTCCTGCTTCCTGGGGCACCTTCTCCTGCTTCCTTACCCACCCCCTCTCCCCTTGCAGTGCGTGACGTGTGGGAAGGGGTTCAAGAAGCTCTGGTCACTCCACGAGCACAACAAGATTGTCCATGGCTATGCTGAGAAGAAGTTCTCCTGTGAGATCTGTGAGAAGAAGTTCTACACCATGGCCCACGTGCGCAAACACATGGTTGGTGAGTGTGGGTGGCACCGGTGCCATGGGGGGGGTGTTTGTTAGGGGTGTTCTTCTGTTGTTTTGCTAATAAGAGGGACTTTGTGTTGGGATTTTAGGGCTGGGCTTACTCTTGGATGAGCTTTTTCACTTCAGTGCAGGGGCCTTGAGGCTCAGCCTGGTGTTTCCTGCTGAACCTCTGTCTGCTCAGCACTGGGTTTGGAGTGATTAGTAGTGGTACTGTGGAGTCTCATTTATTTTATGTAACCAGGAAAATAAATGAGGGTTTGAAGTGTAACCACCCTTCCCTTCTCAAAGAGGAGCAGACCACACCAGTGCCAGGCTTGGAGAAGCAAACTGCAGAGGGCAAGGGGTGTTGGGTCCCTGGGGATAGGGGCAGCAGAGATCCAAAAGGAAAGGGTGGCGGGGGGACTGGGACTGGCAGCAGAGGGTGGGGGTGTCTGGAATGTGGCTGCCACGTGTCTTCCAAAGATGGCTTTGGGTTTGCTGGGATTGGGAGGAGCAGCTGGGATCTGGGGAGATGGATGCTGAAGGTGAGGGGGCTTGACCCTGCTTCTCCCTGCTTCAGCTCACACCAAGGACATGCCATTCACCTGCGAGACCTGTGGGAAGTCCTTCAAGCGCAGCATGTCCCTCAAGGTCCATTCCCTCCAGCACTCGGGGGAGAAGCCTTTCAAATGTGAGGTAAGGTCCTTGTTGCCCCACCCTGCATCTTCTCAAACAAGGACAGAAAGGCTGATCTGGGGAAAGATCTTCTGCTCCTTGGGCCTCCCCCAAGCTTTGTGCCAGTGCAGCCGTGGAGATGCTCCCACACTCTTCCAAACTTTGAATCCCATCCTGGTTTGAGGGTCCCTGTGATGAAAGTTGTCCAGTGCCAGCATCTATCCCTCCAGTGGCTGAGTGTTGCATCCCACCCCGAGCCCATCCAGCCTGCATATCTGGCTGGGTATGTCCTGAAAAGCTGATTATTTGGGTTCTCTTGGGGGAAAACAAACCCCAGAAAGATATGTCTTCTCTGCTCCAACTTGCTGGCAATTTGGGTGGAATGTGGTGTGTGGTTTGGGTTCTCAGCAGCAGCTCATTCCCAGCTCTCTCCCCCCCAACAGAACTGCAACGAGCGCTTCCAGTACAAGTACCAGCTGCGCTCCCACATGAGCATCCACATTGGCCACAAGCAGTTCATGTGCCAGTGGTGTGGCAAGGACTTCAACATGAAGCAGTACTTTGATGAGCACATGAAGACACACACGGGTAAGAGCTCCCCACTTTGCCCTGCAGGCAGGTGGCCCTGGGGAAAGAGCAGTGGGATGGACGTTGGGATGGGCTTTTGGCTGGGGGGTGGTCAGGTCACCAGCTTCTCATCCATGTTCCTCCATCTGAGATGCTGGAGTGCATCCAGTGAAGGTGAATGAAGCTGGTCTAGAGCATAAGTCTGGTGAGATCAGAGGCTGGATGAACCCGTCCATCTGTCACCTTGGTCAGGGCCAAAAGGGGTTTCTTTGGGTGCAGCTCAGGCCAGACCTGACAGACAGTGCAGAAGTTCTCCAGGTAATCCCAGTTTGGTGCTGAACCCACAGCAAGCCCCTTGCTCCTGGAGCACGGCCAGAGAAGGGCAGTGGGGCGGGGGAAGGGTCTGGGGCAGGAG
>WYEA01014897.1:0-11444 GCA_033558465.1 Alcedo atthis
AAATCACAGCAGAGTGCAGTAACTGTGGCTGCAAAGCAAAGGGGAAGAGATTAAAGGATGCCCCAAACCATGACACACAAAAAAGGAGAGACGACAGTTCTGTTGAATATTTTAATATCTGCATTGCCTTCATAGCGCAATTAAAGCAATCTTTAAAATTCACTTATTACAAATGTTTGTCAAGTCTATTTTTCCCCAGAAACATTTTTCTTACTTCCTGGCACATACACCCAAACACACTATAAAAACCTCATTCATAACATCAAAGGAAGGGCAATCATCATTCATGTAAACATCTTTCTTAGAGTTATCCATTTTTTAAAAGTCATGAATAAACCTACAGATGTTCAGTAAGGCTCATAGTTCGAGTACAAATGTCATAAAACACCTATCAAGTACTGTATACAAGTTAAATACTCTGGGGTTAACTGTTAACACATGTATAAGCTTACCCCAAGGATTATTCTTTAGCACTTAGTTCTTCAGAACAGACACCCAGTAATTATGGGCTCAAGAGTATTAAAATAGCAGAAGGCCCAGCAGAAACTGTTAAGTAATACACAATTTTAGTCTGGATCTTACCTCAAGAGTTAAATTCAGTACAGTTAGAGTAGGAAAGTTTTTCTAGGAGGAAATCTGCAGAAAGGAGGGATGGGTCTGTTTGTACAATATCACAGAGGGACAAGCTGAGAGGTCCTGAAGATGTGACTGGCCTTGCTATTGCAATTATTTATGACAGCCCTGTCTAATGCTGCATAAATACTTTCCCAAATAGCAGAAGTGACCATTTGTAGTTGTAAAGACCATTTGTTGCATCTCCCCTTTAAAAAAAAAATCTACTTATTGGTAATCAATTACAGTTGCATCTTAGAAAAAAGACATCCTTTTAAGTTTGGTTTAGATTTTACTGGAACTTTTTTTTTTTCAGATATTCATTCTACCGTGAAAATATTTCATACAAACATCGTTTTACATACAAATATGTTAAAACTTGTGAAGAGGGTCTTTCCACACTGATGATTTTATGGCTTGAACATTGAATTGCTTAGATTTTTTGTATGTATATTTCTCCTGGAAAAAAAAATAGTTACAGTAAAACTGGTAGAGAAAGAGGGCAGGAGCTTCAATGGTCTGAAGACAGAGCCAAAAGGAGGATCCATTCAACAGATAGTGACCTCAGTGTTCAAAACCTTTGATCTGGGGCAAGTAAACAATGCACTCAATCTTGCACCTTTGTTGATTTTCATTAAAAAAAAAAATAATCCCTTATAAGACCGCTTAGAAATGCTTTGTCCAAAAATATAGTTCTCATGTTTCCAGTACACAAAGCAAAAGGAACAAGCTCTCCCTGGGGCACAGGGCAACGTGGAGCCCACCTTACCCAGCTGCTCCCTCGTCGTGCTCCTCGCCCAAGCGCTCTGGGCACGAGGAGGCGGCGTCTATCGCAGCGCCCCGGCACAGGAGGAGACACTTAGCAATGGGTTTTTCAAAGCAATTGGGTTGGTTTGTTGTGAATTCCTCAGGCACTCACAGCTCCAGCAATTCTGTTGTGCCAGAGGAAAACAAAGCAGCAGGTAACCAGCTCCACACGACTCACTACCTCATCACAACAGCAGCATTTCCCAAAGTGACTTATCAAATGGGAGTGAGAGGAGAGAAATCACAGAAGCCTCTGGGATAGAAGCAACACGGTACAGTTCCTGGCACAAAGTGGTGGGTACTGGTCTTGATGAAAGGACAAGGGCAGCCAACTGGGAAGGCAACAGAAAAGTGGCAGTTTCCCCCCCCCTTGTCTCTTCACACCAGCTGGGCTACGCTGGCTGCCTTGCTCCCCAGTGCCTGTCCCAGTGTAAGCAATGCCCAATGGTGCTCTTGCTGCCCCACCAGCAACATCCTACAGCCACAGCCACCACCAGCTGCCAAACACTGAGAGCTCTGCATCTGCAAAGGCTGAACTAAGGAGGAAACTTCCCAAGTGCTCCGGAAATGCAGGCCTGAGTGACTGGCCTCCCAAAGGTCTTCAGAGCTGCAGGGGTCACCCAGGAGCTGCACTGAACAAAAGCACAGGCCATCCTAGAGGAGGGTATTGCTGCAACTGCAGGAAAAGTCAGAGAGCTACCCCAGCTGTCACTTTGAGTGCTCAAGAGAAATATCTACATATTTCCTTTGACTTTTTCAACAGTTAGGACTTACAGGTATTTATATGTTAAGGTTTTTTTAATTACTTGAGAGAAAAAAAAAAGTTTTTCAATTTTGTGAAGGAAAACTAGGTATTTTGGTAGATCCCATAAAGTAAAATTATAGCACGAGACTCAACTTGAGACACCCCTCCCAGGCCTAAGCCCTTTTCCCTCTTATCTAGAGGAGTGACCCAGCAGCAGGTAGCTCTCAGCTGTAACTTCTCATGCTCTCGTCTCCAAGATTAACTGCTTCTCCAGAAAACTAAGCTTCTGTATTCCTGGTGACAAAAGTGCTGCTGTAGCAGGAGATTTAAGATATATATATATTTTATTTTTTTTTAAAAAAAGAGAGACAATCAGCAGTGTCTAATACAACCTGATATAAGTTCCTTCTCATAAAGGAGCTCAGGTAACAACACTCCCATCACAGAGGAGCCATGGGCAGCACTGCAGATCAAAGGCAGACACTGGGAACTGACCCCTACCTGAAAAAGCAGCAATTCCAGGTTTTCTTATGTCATTTAGTCACCATGGACATTCCAAGAGCCAGCCAATCACCCAGGCTCAGCTGGCAGGCATCAGCTCTTTTTCCAGTGTCTGTGCCAACAGGACAGGCTTTTAGTCAGCCTGAGAAGTGAAGCTTCTTGACTTATTGCATGTTCTCCCATAATCAGTTGCATTCGACAGACTCAAATGAATTGCTCTGCAAAGTGCTTGCTACCCCTGCTCCAAATTAAACCCAGGTTTTGGTGCAGGGCTTGGGTTACTACCACTAAATAGTTTTGCTAGGCTGGTCTTGCTGTCTTGTGAGCCCCAGAAGCTGAGCTGCAATACGTTGACCAAGTTAAGGCATTATTTGGAGTTTTGTAACTAACCTGTGTTTGTACCTGTGGTTGCCAACGCACACCTCTCAAAAACCTCTGAAGGACACACTGAGCTCTCAGCCCTTTTGCTGCCCTGTGGTAAAAAACCATCCCCAAAAAACCATATCCACTAACTGACCACAAAGGAAAAGAAAACAAAGACAAATTAAAAGGCTTGGTCCTGAGTCAAGCCGAAGCAGCTTTATAATCACAACTCTTACAGAAGGTTGGTCACTGACGAAAGGATCTATAGGAGGACCAATAGATTTTAACAGCAGAGAGAAAAAGAACAGTGGAGCTACAGACAGCAGCCACAGCTGTGGCATACTACCAGGCTACAGTTGTATGCAAGAGCAGGGGAATCTGCTTGACTGTCACCACATCAACAGCTTTGGAGAACACACAGAGGATACCTCAGTGCCTTTTCTTCCCTAAAATTTTCTTATTTTTAGGATGCCACCTTCAAACCTGATGTGCAAACAGCACCTATCTTATGTTTATTTCAAAAATTAGGCAATATGAAAACTGACAAAGCTATTAAAATATAAGCAACTCCACACAGATTGGAGATAGCAGAGGAATAGATAGATGTCTGAGACTGGTCAGGAACAAAGCTGAAGGAGCTCGAGACCAGAACATTTTAAGCACGATTCTCCAGCAGCACAAAGAGGCCAGCAGTCCGTAACACGTTATCAAGACTGTGGAAGGAGTTACCATCCATTCACAGCAGGGTTTAGTCACGTATCTTTCTCCTCTCTCTGCACTTAAACACAAGCCTCTACTTTGCAAACTTGATGGTCCTGGCAGAACAATTCCCAAGACGCTCAGGTTCCTCCCAGCAGCATATGCTTTCTGCAAATGGCTGATCTAAAAGAATGGTCTGTGGACAGGCAGGGAAAAATCAAGACACACCTATTTCTTTCTGAGGTTCCTCTGCTGAAGCTGTGCTGCCCATCAGCCTTTGAGAACTGTCCCTCACCTGTGAGGCTCAGTCCTGTCTCTGCTCACTCAGCCGAGTCCCCAAGTTGTCACCTCTGCCAGCCACCTGCCTTGGACATGAAGCAGAGCTGTGGCCTGAGTCTCCAGGAGATGGGTGGTGTCAAAGCTCACATTCTGATCACTGCTGGAAAAGTGTCAACGAGCCCTGAGCTTATCTGCAACCTTCCCTGCCACCCCTGGCACATGCACAGCATAGTTTTTGTGCAACCTTACATGGTTAGGTGCTGGAAAAGGTTTGTGATCAGTCACAGGAACTAAAGAGAACCCCAAGTTACAGAGGTTCTTCTTAGTAACTCCTAACTTCACAGGCATGAAAGCAAGGATTCTCAGACTGCACGAAACAGCAACCTCATCCTGCCACTTGCAGGTACCAACCCAACACATTCTCCATGTCTAGCTCCCCAGACAGCCAGACACTTCCAACCATTCAAGCAACCAACCAAAATGTGTTGCAATAGAAAGGTAGGTCTGATTTTCAAATAATTTATGTTACATATGTACAAACTTCTTGAAACTATAAACATTTAAAGAAAGTGTTGCAAATGTATTTGAGCTTTTCCTAAGCTGCTAAACCCCAAAAGAGAGCATTAGAGTTCCAGCAATGCTCCAGTACCCAGACCAAGATGATACATTATTTCTCTCTGATACAGCATTAGGCAAGACCAGTACAGTATATGGAAAAAAAATTAATTAAAAAAAAGCACAATTTCCTTACCCCTGAAAAAACCCAGAACACAGCCCCGCAGATGAATATTCACAAGCCCCAGCTGCTGGCTGCAACAAAGCTATGGATTGACTGCTGTTTCTAAATATGAGCAGTGAGTGGTGTTTTTACATTCATTGTTTGTCTTTCAAAAACAATCTTTTAATATCTTTTTTTTTTAATCCTATTTTGATATCTCATACTATATTAATTTACACTGTCTTAAACCAGTACTACTAATAGACGGCTACGAGGCTATATTCTTCGTCAACTGAACATGTTACAAAAGCTACAGCTCTCCTTAACCAAGTTCTACAGCCTGCCCTCAGATACATCCACCTCCTGTAAGAGAGTCATTTGAGACACAAGGGTCTCATCACTAGGATTTTTGCCTTGAGAACTGGCCACTTTAACAGGTGAAATATACAAACCAACTCATGGACACTAATGCAAGTAATGTGCTTGCCTTCCAGAACATGTACTTCTGAAAGTCCTTCAAAAAGCAAATCTGTTTTCTCCTTTCAGAAAATCTACATGCAAAAAACAGCTTCATTTGCGTGTCATAATAATAAATTAAATAAAATAAGCCAGCCGGAAGGGCTAGATAAATATCAAGTTTGGACATGTTGCTATACTATTTAGAGAGCCACAGAGACCAACACACAGCACTCTCACATACACACACAAGCCTTTCCACTAGTTAGAAAGGATTTTCTCCTGCAAAAGAGGATTTGTAGAAAGAACAACGTTCAGACAAGAGGAAAGGGGAGTTAAAACCCAGCCTCCTATATGCTAATAAATAAACTGCTCTATTGCAAGATTCAGATCAAAGGTTTAAAAAGGCAATATTATGCTACTATTAGAGAATATCAAAATATTACTGTTATCATCACAAGTGGCATATATGCAAAATGCAGTTGCACAATAATGCCTAGGCAGATATAGAGCAACATTAAGTCTGCCGACTAAAAGTGAACAATATACCCATTTTAGTCTTCTGTCTAGTCTTTTGGCATCTTTGCATATGGTGCAAAAGCAGAAGCTACCAAAGAATATCACATCTCGTATAGAATATTAAATAATTTCTCCAGATAAGACTGGTGCAACGCTAGCTAATTTTAAATCCGCTATGAGTAACACAGTCAAACCTAGTTAGTATGCAAGAAACTTATCTCTTAACACAGAATGCAAAGTTATGATGCAACAGCATGAACAATCCCTGGTTGTCCAGTTTTCAGTATAAAGGTAGTGCATAGATCCAAGTTTCTGTTTCAGTTTGCTAAACCAGGAAGGTGCTCCCACTTCACTTTTGCTGGGCGGCCTGGAAAGCTTTCAGTTCCAGCTGGTACCACTCAGGTGCTTCTGGCCCGTTTTGCCCAACGGGGCTGTGATCATATCCATAAGCCACTGTTAACTCTTCATCCTTCTCCACAGCCCTGATGGTGCGGATACACTTGATAGGCCCAAAACGGGGATGAACAAACCTAGACAGAAACACAGGGGCTGGGTTTAGCTGTCAGCCACATGCCCCACTAGCCTCTGTGGTAGTTTCAGTGTTTCAGAAGTCACAGTGTCACACAATCTGCTACAGTATGAGTGGATTGTTTTGAGTCAACCTTATAAGGGCTAAAGTAAAAAGGACAAAAGTATTTCTATATTAAACCACCATATTAAGTTTTTCAACAGTTCTGCAACATTGCCTGTTTGTAATAAAAGTGAAGCACTGCCCTGTGCCTTGGGCTTGCAGAGATTAACATCTGCCCAGCAGGAAAACACTACAGATTAGGAGAGACTGGAGAGCATGGGAAATCAAAATGGGAATTTCCTCAGTAGGTTACCTGGCAAACAATTGTAACTCTTCTGTATATCTTCTCACAGTGTCCCACAGTAAATGGAACTGGATTATTTAATGAAGGAAAACTATTTTTTACATAGTATCTCCACAGGTCTGTTCATTTATACACATGAAAATATTTATACTCGAAAGTGTGTGTATACATCAAAAGTTTCCTAGTGCTCTGCACCAGCTGCAAAGCAGCAAGACATTTTTTTTGTTTCACAAATGACAGTGCAGTTGATGGTGCTTGTCAAGCATCTGTAGTTTGGCAAAGAGGGTGCAGAGTCCTAGTCAAGCTAGGATTTAGAGAGCTGTACTTATGCACTTCAGAATCAAGAGGCACCTCCTAAAGTTCACAACAAAGCAGTTGCTTACTTCAAAATACTCCACAGTTACAATCTCAAGAGACATCAAATACGAGCAATGGCAGCCAGTTTCCTACTCAACCCAGGTAAGCAGGGCCCAGGTAAGCTTCAGAGCCTAGACTTCCCACTCCCAGCCCCACCAGCTGCTCCTCATTTGGCTGCCCAGAAACAACACCCCATGAGCCCAGACTGCCAGGCTGCAGCTTCCACTCCAAGCACGGGCTGCTACTTACGGATCGTAGATGCAGTTGGGAGTGAAAGAGTGGTTGGCCTTATGCCCCAGCGAGGCACAGTACTTGGCGGCGTGGTTGTAGGGCTCCGGCACGTCTATCACCGTCTCGTCATCCAGGGATATTGTATTCCCATTGAGGGCCCAGTCTCTGCCGTCTACCTGGTTTGCAATGCAAAAACCCAATGGATGTGTGTGTGGAGAAGTCAACTTCGCCAGCAGTTTGAAATCAAGCAGTCTAAGATAAGCAACTAAAGCTTTTCCTGGGTGTAAGTTGTTCAAAAGACCCAAGCAAACACCACTTTTTTCTATATATACACAGAGGTGAACATGCACTTTCTTTCAATTAAACTCCATCACATTAAATCTCAAGGGTGGAAGTAGACTCTTACTATAGGAAGATTTCAAAAGGAGCAATGAAAATTCAGACTGACTTTTTTCTCTCCTTTACCTCCTGGTGTGTAATTCGCACTCCGTTGTAAAAGGACATCACTGTACTGGCTTCTGCTGCTATTTTGGAGAACAACCCTTCTCCAGCACTGGAAATGAGAGAGACGTCAACATACACCCTGCAAGGGGAAACGGGAAGGGAATTAGTGATTGGCTACATTCTTCATTTTCAACAAGTATTATCACAATACTACTAGCATGAAGACTAATAGTTAATAAAGCTGGTAATAATTCAAAACATCCAAATACATCTCCTTCCTCTCTTCCATACATTCTCAACTTCTTCTTCCTCTCTTCCACACATTCTCTGTCTTGGCAAAATGGAGCTTTTCTGGGGAGCGGGGACTGACTTTATTAGCTTAAAATTATTGTTTTGTAACAATCTACTGTTACTGCTCAGTGACAGCTCCAGCTCAGGAACATCCTCAATAACATCCCGGAGGCCCCCACCAAGCTGAGGCTGCTGGTGTGTACGTGCACAGATTCCCAGTGAACAGGAGTTCTCAAGGTTAAGCCCTAGACCTGCAAGCTCTTGATGCAAAATAATACCAGCATTTTACTAATCACTCATTTAGGCATTTAAGAGTTTTGACATTACAGGGCTGTCACAAATAGTATCTCATTTTTCTCTAGCTTGATGATTTACTCTGGCCACTTTGCCACATCTGTATGGAGGGGAGAAGACTACAAACACCAGCCACCAAGCCAGATACTGAACACAGGGCACTGCAACCTGGAGCTAGTCACACATCTGGAAAAAAGGGAGCAATATACTTTTTTCCTCAGAATGTTGTAGCTGTGGGCTACAAGCTGAGTCCAGGACTTGACCGAACACATCTCTGAAATGCTAAGAACTTATTCTAGTTTAATCTTAAAAGTATTGCTGTCTTCTATCCACTAGAGTGTGATTTTATTGTGTGAATCAGAAAGAAATTCAATCGAGGCAAACACTGACTGATGGGCAGTAATGGGTTCCACTTCACAAACCCCTACAGACATTGCCTTTTAAATTCTGTTTGCAAAATTAGGCCCCAAATATGTAACAGCAAAGAAATATGGACAACATGAAAAGAGAGGAGAAAAAAAGCCTACCTCTCTGACTCATAAGGATCAGGAAGAAGTGCATTTGTAGAAATGCAGGTTGAAGTAGATTTGTCAAAACTGTATACTGGGCCTGAAAAAAGAAATCAGAAATAAATAAAAGAAATAAACTAATTGGCAGTACTGAGAGCATGCAACCCTTAATAAGACATACAAAAATGAAATTTTAATGACTGCAAAGAAGAAATGTTATGCTTAGAAAAAAAAGGTATTAAGCAGAACTGCATCTGTAAATGTCTTCAGTAAGATATTGTTTCTTATCTTTTATCTTTGAGATACCAGAGTAGCTGTACTATCACAAAAAGGTGATATAATTATATATTATATATACAGAGAGAGAGAGAGTTTCAATCTACCAAGGAGGACTTGACTGTCTCAGAACTGACCCTCCCAGACTCTTTAATTAAAATTAAGATGTAAACAAAAAAATAAAAGTATACATCTGACAACACATTAATTATAAAACATCATGGACTATTTCAAATATGGAATGCTTTTTAGACTGAATCCTGAAGACACTTCAGCCAGAAGATAATGTTCAGTAATCACAAAGTACGCTTGCTACAGTCATTTATTTCCTGCCATGAATAAGCAACACAGTGGAAGAGCTCTAATTATATCTTATCACTCTACAATCAACAGTCAGAGGACTATCCTGGAGATAGGTTAAGATGCAGGGTGAAGTAAGATGGAGAAAAAAAACCCTAAATGCATTATTACAAAGTTTGGTAAAAAGGCCATTGCCCCTGGTGTCCAAGATCTGTTCTGTCTGAAGACAGCTTCCTTCCAGTGTGTAATTCAATCCTATGTACAAAGCACAACTGTACTCTCCGAGGCCATCTTCTAAGTTACATTTTGATTTGCAATCACAACTGGAGCGATTCAAAAATTAAAAAGTCACATGCATTTGCTTATCAGTGCCTCTTCACTGACTTTTATGTTCTTTCATATCAAGTGAGACAATCTTTGCTGGCAAAACAGTTTGTGTGTTAGCACAGCCCCTGCTTTTTTATTACTCGTGGCCATGCCCTCAGCTTAATCTGCTCACCTCCGAAACATCACATACACCTCAGCACAACAAAAGCACTCCAGAACCACAGGCCCAAGTCACCACTGTCCTGCAGGAGCACTGGCTACGTGGGTCAAAAGCACCACCCTGATACCAACCATTCCACAGTCACTTTCTATTAGCAGGACTAAGCAGACTGAAGGGTGCTGGTGAGTCAGACTGTTACACAACTGAATCTAGTTCACCAATTCCAACCCCTGGGTCATTTTAGCTCTGTAACACAGATGCCAGAACAATTCACAGTGCCTAACAATCAATTGCACCTACCCAGCTGCCAGAGCCACACCAAACCACAACCTCCCTCTCCACTGGTAGTGACTCTGCTAACAAAAGCAAGCCTGTAACCACGCCAGCATTAACATGGTTAGACAGGTTCTCAAGCTGGCACAGACAGCAATGGTGTGTGCAAGGAGCAGGACTGTGCCCCTAAGTGTGCAGAAGTGTTATGAAATGTAGTCCAGCAGCACCACTGTGTGGGTCACTGCCCTTCTGCTCAGAACAAATGGACTGCTCCACCTACCCTTCTGTTCAGCTTTATCATGTAGAGAAAGGGCTTCTCTCCAACAGACCTACCTCACTGCAGCCAGCCCTGAGAGCCTCTAATGGGGAACACCACACAAACAGAGCTGTTTGCAGCTAAGCAAAGAGTACAAGTAGCTAGAGTACAAGTTTCTGTGTTAGCTGAACTTACTGCCTGGTACCACTTCAAACTGAGGTTTCCCATCCTCTACAGATGTCAGAGTTGCCAGTTTTGCTTCTATCATTTCTCCATCTATGAATCTTCCAGAATATGCAGTCTTTCCATCAGGGTACACATAGGCTATCTTCTCTCCAGTCATCTCCCCCTCTTCGTTTACTTCTCCCACAAGGCTGCCTCCATCCTGAAAGCAAAAGCAGGACAGAGAAGGCAGAGCATTTAGTTAAACTTCACTACCTTCAGTAAATGAAAAAGATCTTCCTCATCTTTTTAAAGAAGGAATCTAAGCTACAGGAAGTTCAGATGTGAGACCATGAGAATAAGTGACAAACAGACACTCATCAAGAAGCTTTCCTTTCATGGGACACAAATGCTGACTTTCATTTGGAAAAATTTTCATAGCAACAGTCTGCAACCAAGGCCCAAAGCCACATGAACTTTGTCTTGAGTTTTCTTAGTATGATACTGTGCTGGAGAAAAGGAAAAAATAAAATGCTGCCTTGCTCACTGCTAATTGGTGGTATATCAAAAGACTTGTGCTTATTTGAGAAAAAAAAAAAAAAGATTTGCTGGAAAACTGGAGAACTTCTCTGTCCCAACATCCCCCCATGATGTCAGGTGGTACTTGATGAGAACAACTGTTCACTCAAAGCCATCAGCAACACTCTTTCTCTCTAAGGTGTCCATATTTTAGCCCTGGGCTTTGCCATCTGTGATTTGCCTACAACACAGCTTGGGTCTATTTACACAATTGCAGAATGAGATGCACAGATTAGCAGAGGTCTAATAACTTTAGGTGTTTAATTCAAAAAGGACAAGGGATCATCTTCAAATAATGCCCTGGAGAAAACCCAGCAGGTGTGATGTGGAAACAGACTGATTTAGATCAAGATCACTGCACACAGACTCTATTTCAGAGTGGCTCAATTTTGTTCAACTCCAAGAATAAAA
>WYEA01014902.1:0-10627 GCA_033558465.1 Alcedo atthis
GGCCCGGCACCGGGGGGGGGGGGGGAAGGGGGGGGGGAAGGGGGGAAGGGAGGGGGGGGGGGGGGAAGGGGGGGGGGGGGGAGGGAGGCGGCAGCTCCCGCCCGCCCCGCCGAGGATGCGGCAGGCGGCGGGCACGGCGGGGCTGTAGCCGCCCGCAGCGCGGCCCCGCAACCCATGGGATGGAGCCGCCGACTCCCGGCTGGTTGGTTCCCCTCGGCTTTGGGTCCGTCTGTCCTCCGCCTTCCCCCGCAGCCGGGAGGACCTGCTGCTGCTGCTGCTGCTTTTTCTTTTTTTTCTTTTTTCTTTTTTTTTTTTTTATTGGTATTTTTTTAACCCCGCCGCTGATCAGCACCAGATTTTCCGCTTCTTTGCCTCTGCCTTCGCTCCTCCGGGTGATGGATGGGGATGTTGGCACGGGCAGGAATCGGTTGCAGATGGGGCGGGGGGGGGGCTGCACTCGCTGGGCTCTTTCCACCGCCGCTTTCGCCGCGATGTTTGATGCCCGGGCTGCCGGGGCACAAGCGGGGCACAAGCGGGGCACAGAGCCCTCCCCAGCTCCTTCCCCGCGGCTTTCCAACAAAAGCGCGGAGAACGGGATCGTTCATCCCGAGGAGGACGGGGAGCCCCTTCCTCCGGGTCTCGGCAAGGGAGGGATGTTTTTTTTTTTTCCCCGACGGCAAGGCAGCAAAACTTTTGTTCCTTTGCGCCGGGGATGAATTTCCACCGGCAGATCCCGGGAAGAGCGGGCAATGCCCGCTGGAATATTCCAAAGCCTCGCACCCGATGTGGCTCTACCTGCTTCTTGAGCCCTAACCCGGTGTTTTAGACTTTTGGAGGCAGCTCCACGCAATCATCTCCGTGCTGGAGACTTCTCTTGTTGTAGATTTCTCTTCCATTCTCTCGGCCACGTTGCAGGGCACGGAACGCTCCAGCTCCTGCTGAAGTTGAGCTGGACAATCCCTTAGTGCCTGCTCAACCTTTCTCTGGTGAGAAATCCCTGCTCCCCTCCACGACTTCTTAAGGATTAACCTCATCCAGCTCCAGCCTGAGCCCGTGGGGAGCGTTTTGTGGATGAAGCACCACAGCTTTGCCACGGGGGGGGGGGGGGTGTTTTCCGGGGGGAAATCTTCACCCTCCTGCAATGGGTGGGCAAGATCCCGGTGATACGGGGAGGCCAAGATCTTCCCTGGTATTTTTAGCCCGAGTTCACGTCCTCTTGGCAGTGCCCAACCAGCCCCAAACCAGCTCAGTGTGATGGGAGCTTCTGCTTTCCCAAGCAGCTCTCCCGTCTCGCCTCCCAGTTGGGCAAACCACGGCATGGGAAACGGAATTTGCCCTTCGGTATAAAAATCCCAAACAGCCCTGAGAAGAATCCTGGCTCTTGGCTTGACCTCTCTGCTCTGAATTCCAGCTCGGGGAGTCTGTGGTCTTGGCAAAACAGGGCGAAGGAGCGGCGTGTCCCCGGTCGCCTTTCCGGGGCGAGGAGGACGGTCGAGATGGGGGGAATTTTTTTGGGAAGCTCAGGATCTGGAGCCAAAATGCTTCCAAAGTAGCCTTGGCCTGCCCGGGCCGGAGGAGCTTTGCTCAGGGGTGTGGTGGCATTGCCAAGGTCGTGTTGAGCTGGTGGGGAACTGCCCCCAGAAGCAGCTCTAACCTCCCGGGCAGCTGTGAGATGCCCGTGGTAAAGCAAGGAGCAGGGTGCCCGTGGGTCCAGCGTGGCTTAGGGGGGAAAAAATCCTCCCAGCTGCTCAACTCAAACACGAGCAGCCGATCAAATCCTCCTCGTGGGGGAGGACAGAGTGGGAAGGAGGGGTGGTCTGTGCTCCTCACCTCCCGTTAGCCCTGGCAGGAGCTGTGCTCCCTGCTTCCCTCGCCTTGTTCCTCGCGGGCGCTGGGGGCCTGGGTGTGAATGAGCTCTGGCGGTGGGAACACAGCCACCCAACGCTCCTTTCTGGCACTTGAGGAGCTGGGCTGGGCTTGCTTGGCATTCCAACCAAGGTTTCAGGCTCTGGGAGTTGAGCTTCGGGACTGAGCCCTCGCTCTGGACAGTGACACAGAGCTGGGACGACTTGTGCGGAGTGGGGGAAAGACCAGCACCCGATTCATGGGTTGTTTTCCTTGCCACCGGCTCTGATCCTGCCGTTTTAGGAGAGACCAGGTGTGAGGTGTGAGCCCCCAGCAGGTCTGCTGGCAGTTGGGCACCCCAACTGTGCTCTGAGCTGTCACATTACCCCCCAGAGCCTCCGCCCCCGGGTTCACGCCACAGTGGTGGGGGTATCACGGCCAGCACACACGAGCTGGGTTTGCTGCCGTCAGAACTGGTGCAGTGGGAAGCAGAGAGGCAAGAGCAGTGCTCAGCTCCACTGGATCTCTGCTGTGGTGCCCAGCGTGAGGCCTGGGTGGGTGTCAGGGGAGAGGGGAGCGGCAGGAAGGCTCCCGAAGCGCCGCCGGAGGGTCAGTGCCTCAGCCACGGAGCCCTTTCTGCCTCCCCCTTTCCCACCTCTTGCTCCAGCAGCTGGCAGCCTGGTCCCCCCAGCCTAGCCCCTCCTGGAGGACTTGTCCTGCCCAGCTTGGTGAGGGACGAGCAGCGCCGGGGACGACTCCCGACGCCAACCGCGCAGCCGGGGGGATCGGAATCCCAGTAGCCACCACGCACTAGAACTGGTTTTGTCTGGTTCCAGTCAGGCTTGTTTGGAGTCAGGTGCCAGATTCTGATCTCACTTGCACCGGCGGAGTCACTCGGAGGAGCCGGTCCCAGTTTACCTCACTCCTAAGTGAAAGCAGAACTGGGCCTGCTGGGAGAAGCTCTCCCCGGGGAGGCAGCTGGTGCCCCGGTGCCAGTCCAGCCTGGGCACTCTTTCCAGAGCCCTGTGAGAGCTGCTTCCACCAAGAAAGGCAGGGAGAGGCCGTGGCTCCAGTCAGCAGGGGAAACCCTCCGGAGCCAGGTGCTCTGGGGAGACTCCGTGAGCCAGCCACGGTGCCCAGGAGTGATGCTGTGGGGGACAACAAACAACCCCTTCCCATGCCAGCTGGGCAACGGCTGCTGGCAGGGCTGGCTTCAGAGAGAGACAGAGAGGCTGTGGAGACACGGGCAGGCACTGGCACTGCTGCAGTGTGGGTGAAGCTCTGGCCAGTCCCCTCGGCCCTGGCTGGGCTGGCAGCGCTGCCTGTGCCAGTGGCTGTGCCCATGCTCAGTGCCCATGGCTGTGCCCATGCCCAGTGGCTCTGCTTGTGCCAGCAGCTGTGCCCATGCCTGTGATGGTGTCTCTGCCCGTGCCTGGTGGCTGTGCCCATGCCCAGGGGCTGTGCCATGCTGGTGGCTGTGCCATGCTGGTGTCTCTGCCATGCTGGTGTCTGTGCCATGCTGGTGGCCGTGCCATGCTGGTGTCTGTGCCATGCTGGTGTCTGTGCCATGCTGGTGGCCATGCCATGCTGGTGTCTGTGCCATGCTGGTGGCCGTGCCCACTCTGCAGCAGCTGGCGTGCGGGAACCCCCGGTGCCGGGGGGAGGGCAGGAGGCAGCAGAGCCTCGCTCAGGTCTGGACACGAGCAGGGCCTCTGGCTGGAAAGCTGTCAACAGCTGTGCTTGGGGTTCTCCCGTGATCTCCTGCTGCCACCCACCACTGCCACCAGTCCCCCCTTGCGCCGGGTCTCCCTGGGAGCCTCTGCCCAGCGCACCCGGGCACCCCGGTGCTGCTGCTCCCCACGGGTGTCAGAGGATGGGAGCAGGACGGTTCTCCGGGTGCCCGTGGGGCTGCCCCTTGCTGTCCTGCCCCGTGCAGAGCCCCTCAGTCGGAGCAGGTGTGTGCAGAGGAGAGGACAGAGGTGCCGTGGGGCCGGGAGTGGTTCCTGGGCTGTCTCCTGATGCGTTTTCCCGACTGCAGTTGCTCTTCATGCTGAAGAAATGGAGCAATCAAAATCAATTAGCAGAACCTGTTTATATTGCTCTTGCCTCCTCCACAGGCCATCAGCGTGTCCCTTTTCCAGCAGAGCTCCTTCAAGACACTCTTCTAAGCCTCTCTGAGCCCACGGGTACTTTTCCAATGGCTTTTGTAGCTAGAAAAGCTTAAAATCTGAGGGTTTTTTTTTTTGTCTTATCTCAGTGCAGGGTCGAGAAGGCAGATCTGAACTCCCAGCCTAGCAGAGCCTGTTGGAATTCTCTCCCCAGTGTGGAGGGGAGGGGGCATTAGAACCACTGCTCTGCTTTGCTCCGTGTCTGATGTGTCCCTGTGAATCACCCAACCACGCTTGGGTGGAAATTAATACGTGATGGAGAGGGAAGCTCCTGAAAGCAGCAGAGGCAGCTGGAGCCCCGGCCAGGAGCCACACAGCTTGTGTCTCAGGAAGTGTTTAGGGTTGATCCTTTTGCACGTTAAATAACAAACCTCTTCCTGCTGCAGTTCTTTTTCTTTCTTTTATTTTTTGGGGGGGGGGGGGGTTTGGTTGGTTGGTTTCCCAGCTTTTCTCAGCAGAGCCAGGCTGGAGCTCTCCTCAGGAGACACTTCCACGTTCAGTTAAGCTCTTCCCTGCCTGAAGACACATGCAGAGCTCCACGCAGACTCTTGCAGAGTCCCCAGGAGCACGTTTACAACTGGAAAACACCCCGTTTTAGCAGAATGCAGGTTTCAGAAGTGGGGGGGTGGGGGGGTGTTGCATGTGGACGGGTACTGCACAAAATCAGTTGTTTCCATCCTGTCTGCAGCACACGGGGACTTTTCAGGCTTTAGATTTAAGCTCTGCCTGCTAATAATGCTGGCTAACACGAATTTTTGTTCTGTCTGAGCAAATGAGCTTCCTAAGAGGCAATTCCCTGGAGTATTCTGAAGTTGCTGAGCAGAGCCAGTGCTGTGTTTGAGGAGAGCTGTGCCCAGTTGCCACTGAATCAACCCCTTTACCCCCTTGGCTGAGGTTTGGGCTCCTGAAAACTCGGTTCCCTGGTGGTGTTTACAGCACCCTGCACCCACGGCACACCCCAGGGATCCCACCCAAATCCTTGGAGAGCTTCCCCTTGCCCTGCAGCTGGGTGTCCTCGAGTGACTCCCCCACAGCACAGCAGCGTCCCGGCCTGACTCCCACCGGGAACCCGCCGCGCCGTGTGGGGCGAGGGCTGCTGCTGGCAGCCTTCCCTCCCCTGCTGCCCCGGGGAAGCCTCCTCCCTCCAAGGACTTCTGGCTCCTTCAGACACCTCCCCGCTGCTTTTCCACCCTCCCTGCGCCCGGCCTTTCCCCGTCTCTGGCGTGAGGAGCAGGGAAACTGAGGCACGGAGCAGCCAACTCTGGAGCCCCCTTCTCCCGGCAGCGCCGTGCAGCAGGTTTCCTCAGCAGAAATGGCACCCGTAAGGGGTGACACCCAAAGGCAGCCCTGCTGGGAGCCACAGCTCACACCAAGCTGGGCTTGCTCAGCGGTGCCAGGCAGGGTGGGTTGCAGGACAGCTGTGTGCCCAGGGAGGAAGGTGGAGGTCCCAGCTGAGATCCAGCTGAAACCTTCACCTCTGCTGGGATCTCTTCGTCCTGATTCAGGCCCCAGTGTCAGGCTGTTCCCTGGCTTTCCCACCACAGTTGTTTTAGCTCCAGCACGGAGCTGACGCCGTCTCTGTGCTGCACTCACGGGCTTTGAGCCTTGGCTAAGTGTCTGGAAAGCTTTGGGCTTTCTTGTCCCTCAGAACCCGGGATGCTGCGTGTGTGGCCAGGAGCACCATCTACCTGTGCCTGTGCTTTTAGGTATTTGGCACAACTGCAAGATCCTGGATAAGGAAAAACCCAGCTATGAATGTATTCCACTGCTCGTGAGTCGTTCTGTGTCCACCTGCAGGCTGCTCCTGCATTGTGCTGTGAAATTCCCACTGGAAAAAGAGGGTAAAGCTGATTAGACCCTTTTCATTTTCCTCCAGCACTGTTTGCTTTCCAAAGGGCTGGGAGCAGCTGTGGGCTGGCTGCTGGGAACGTGGCCTCCGAGGTAACTCCCATCATTGTCCCCAGGCACAAGTACCACGGGGGTTTTCCCAGCTGCTTCCAGGCCTTGGCAGGGACCATCCTGCCCTCGGGACTGCCGGGGTGGGAGGAATTTGTGTCCCCTTTTCCAGGTGACACAACCCATCTGAGCGTGCCACCAGCAGATCTGCTCACAACTGGGCTCACGGGAGGCTCATCCTCTGCAGGACTCCTTGCCAGGCTCCCCGGGCATTGCAGTGGTGCTGAGCTGATCCTGCTGAGACCCATCACCCTCGGGGATTCCTCCTCTGGCACGTTGGGAAGGGGCCGTGGGGCCCCTCAGCACAGGGCTGCAGCTGTGTGTGTGCACTCACAACTTGTTTGTCTCCACAGTCCGGGATGTGCCAGGCTCGGGGGTGAGTCATTTGGCTTCTGAAACGCTGGGTGGGTGGATGGATGGATGGATGGATGGATGGATGGATGGATGGATGGATGGATGGATGGAGGAAGCAGCCACACGCTTCCCCACAGAGGGAGAGGGGGGGAGAGACCCTCACGGGCTGCTGGGTCTGCCGGAACTGAGCTGAACTTTCTGCTTGAAAAGCTTTGACTGGAAAGGGGGGGAAAAACCCACCAAGTCCCTGGCGAGGGGAGGAGAAAGAAGCCCCTGTGTGCAGGGAAGTGCAGCCGGGGCCGGGGTCAGCCCCGGGGAGCACACACTTGTTCCTGCAGGGGCTGCACCGTGTAATTTAGCTTGTCACGGAGGAATGTGCTCAATGCCTTGATTTAATCGGGAGTTTGCAAACCTGCTCGGGTGCCTTGTCTCTTTCCTTTTCCCCTTCCCTTCCCACACTGAGGGGATGGGGAGGGGTGGGGGGGGGAAGAAGGAACACGGTGCTTTTGTCTCCCACCCTGTGGCTGCTGTCAGATGAATGGTTCTCGTGGCAGCTCTGTTCGCATGACTGGTTTGAACTCTGCCGGCCAAGGCTCTGAGCTGCTCCCTCCCCAGCTCGGCTGCATCAGGCTCTGAGCTGCTCCCTCCAGCCCCTGCTCCCTCCCCAGCTCGGCTGCATCAGGCTCTGAGCTGCTCCCTCCAGCCCCTTCTCCCTCCCAGGCTTGGCTGCATCAGGCTCTGAGCTGCTCCCTCCAGCCCCTGCTCCCTCCCAGGCTCGGCTGCATCTGGTGTTTTCCTGGGCACTGCTGGAAATGGGCTTGAAATGTGTCCCTGCGGGTTCCAGGGAGAGGGATAAACACCCTGTGGATGTGGCCTGTGGAGCTGGGGAGAGCTGGAATTGCTCCAGAGGGACCCAGTTCCCCCAGCTCACTCAGTGCCCATCTGCAAACCAGCCCAGTGGCCCTGCTGCTGGGGGCCCTGGTTACAAAGACACCCCTGCTCAGGAAAGGAGAGGGCTCAAGCACATGTTGAAGTGCTGTCCTGAATCCAGGCCAGGTCCTTTAGCAGAGCACAACCTCACTTCTCTCCATCAGGGGTGGGATGGGAGCCCGGATGCTCAGGGATGATCCTTCACACCTCTGGCAATGGGTCTGCCCTGTGGAAACACCTCCTGACTGAACACCTCCCTCCAGGGGTAAAGGGGCTCCTGGGGAAGCAGGGCTGGCAGTGCAGACAACTGTCTGACCCTGCTGCTGGGAAGAGATGCACAGAAACCTGGGAAAAACCACCCCAGCCACTACCTTTCTCTGGAAAAAAAAGGAAATTGCTCTTTAATCAGACATGTGGAAGTGAACTTTGTGTGCTGGCTCCAGAGGAATTTGGGCTGTGCCCCCCCGGGGGGTTGTGATTGCTGTTTGGGTCACATCCCAGCTCTCATCTCTGGACTTGCCTTTGGGAGTGGATTCCTCACTGTGGAGATGCTGGCATCTGAGGAATGAGTGATGCTCCTTTCAGAAAACCAAGCAAAGCCTGTGTGTGTGTGTGTGTGTGTGTGTGTGTGTGTGTGTCTGTGTGTGTGTGTGTGTGTGTGTGCAGCTGAGCTGTGTTCCTGGCAGAAGACAGCAGCAGTCAGTCTTCTAGGTCCCTTCCAACCCCTGATATCTGTGAATGTGAGCCCTACGAGTTGTCTTCAGGACAAATGCATTTCACCACGGTGCTCTCATCAGTGAGTTCAGGGGTTCAAACCCCCTGCTGACCTCAAACCAAGACCTGCAGCTCCTGATTTGTGCAGGTATCCTCAGCAGGTATTCTCTGTACCGTTATTGTTCCTGTGTCACCGGGAAATCAGAGTATTTAGCAGAGACCCCACTTGGTTCCTCCAGAGATCCTGAGGCCAGGGGGTGAGGATGGGCAGCATCTCTTTATTGCCTCTCTCTTGATTCAGATCCAGGAGCTTGGGCTCACTGGGGGGCTGAACAGAACAAAACCCTCTGCCCCATCATGACCTTCAAATACCTGAGCTGGAGCTGTGAGGTGCTGTTGCTGAAGGTGGGGACTGGTGATGGGCACAGCGAGCTGGGAACGCCCGTCTGGGAGTTCCTCTGACACCAGCTCCTGATAAACAAGGCAATTTTCCTCTCCTCTCCCCAGCAAGCCTTAGAGGGCTGGGCCCAGCAGCCACGGGAATCCACAGGAGTCTTTCCAGTGTGGGCTTTGGATCTTGGTCTGGATAAATAAATAGAAGGAAATAACAAATAACAGGGTTCTACCCAACGCTTGGGAACGTGTAGCTGTCTGCCTTGCTCCGAGGCTCCGTCCAAACCTCACAGAGGAAAAAATGTCCCTCTTTTCTGTGATGCTTTTCCATCTGCCTTTCCCCAGCCATTGGGAGGCACCTTGGCTCCGGAGCAGGGCTGGAAACCCTGCGGGGGAGGGAGATCTCTGGGGGCTCCAAAGGAACCTTCTCTCCCAGCACCTCTGCGAGATGCCTTGGGTCTGGTCTTGAAAGGATCCTGCTCGTCACCCGAGATGGATTTGGGCAGCTGCAGAAATGCTGCACCGGTTTTAGCTGTACTGGTTTTTAGCTGTACTGGTTTTAGTTGTAGCTGTACTGGTTTTGGTTGTACTGGTTTCAGCAGTTTGGAGCCTCTGGGTCGAGGTTTCTCCCTCTTGCTCCTGCCTTGCAGCGACACCTGCTGCACCATTCCAGGAGGACGGAGGTTTTCCTTCCCGGGAAAGCAGTCCCCGTGCCCCAGAAGGGCTGGCAGCAAAGCCACCTTGGGCTTTTTTAGGGCGGCAGGACCATCTTTGGCTTTTAAGGTGGGAGAAAAGGCGGCGGGGAAGTCGGATTCCTGTGACTTCTCCGACCTGGCTCAGCCCGTGATGCTTTTGCTCTGCAAACTTCTCCCAGCCCAGCTTTGGGGTTTGGGCAGTGGTGAGCAGCCCACTGCCGGTCCTGGTGCAGCCTGCTGCGTGGAAGCTGTGAAGAGGGAAGAGGCGAGCAGCCTGCCCACGGAGGGGCAAGGCCAGCATCCCAGACCCCAGGAGGCAGGGACCTCCGGAGACGCTCTGGTGCCACCCCCCTGCTCCGTACAGCAGGGTCACCCACAGCAGGGTTGCAGTGTCCAGGGTGGAATCTCTCCAGAGCAGGAGACTCCACAGCCCCTCTGGGCAGCCCGTGCCAGGCTCTGCCACCCTCAGGGTGCCACCCTGGGCTCGTGGAGCCGCGAAGAGCCGCGGGGTCGGAGAAACCAGCCCCGTTGGGCTCCTTCCCTCCCCGCTCACCCTTTGCTCCCCGTCTCCAGTTGCAGGCTTTTGGCAGAGCTGGCCGTGATGTTCTGGCTGGTGCTGGGTGCCCTCTGCCCAGCTCTGCTGCTGGCTGCCCCTCCCCCCATCAACAAGCTCGCCCTCTTCCCGGACAAGAGCGCCTGGTGCGAGGCGAAGAACATCACCCAGATCGTGGGGCACAGCGGCTGCGAGTCCAAGTCCATCCAGAACAGGTATGGAGGAGGGGGATGGGATCAGCCCCAGCACGGAGCTGGGTGGCTGCAGCTGCTCCCCCTCTGGCCCCGGGCACTGCCACACCTACCTGCCTTGGCACCTCCCCAGAGCCTTCATCCCTGCTGTTGTCTCTGCAGGGCCTGCCTGGGGCAGTGTTTCAGCTACAGCGTCCCCAACACCTTCCCTCAGTCCACGGAGTCCCTGGTGCACTGTGACTCCTGCATGCCAGCCCAGTCCATGTGGGAAATCGTGAGTATTCCTGCCCCCCACTGCCCTGCTGGGGGTTCACAGCTCTGCACTGACACCCCCTCAGTCCCTTCTCCTTCCCGGAGAGTTGCCCGCTCAGCCTTCCCTCACAGGCTGTGTCTGCACACCCCTGGCTGGAAGGGGCTTCAGTGTCACAGGATCACTGATTGGAAAAGACCTTTCAGATCACTGAGTCCAGCCATTAACTGGAGTCACCACCAAAGAGTGTCCCTCCAGGGGTCACAGGGACTCCCCCCCTGCCCTGGGCAGCCTGGGACAGCCCTGGACAACCCTCAAGGGCAAGAAATTGTCCCTCAGCTCCAACCTAAACCTCCCCTGGGGCACCTTGAGGCTGGTTCCTCTTGTCCTGTTGCTTGTTCCCTGGGAGAAGAACCCAACCCCACCTGTCTCCATCTGTCAGAGCCAGAAGGTCTCCCCTGAGCCTCCTTTGCTGGTCCTGGATTGCAGGGCTGGAAAGTTTCTCCTGCCACTGCTGATCCTGGCACAGCCATGAACCCTGCCCCTGAGCCAGGCACCCAGGGAGCACCCAGGGAGCA
>WYEA01014903.1:0-25663 GCA_033558465.1 Alcedo atthis
TCACCAGAGCAGAGTAGAGGGGCAGAATCACCTCTCTCGATCTGCTGGCCACACTTCTCTTGATGCAGCCCAGGATGTGCTGGATGCCTTGGTCCCACAGAGGTTTGGAACATCCAGGAACATCCTTGGGATGGGAAATCAGCCAGGGGCAGGGCATGGGGAACAGCAAATAGGATCCTCTATTTGCACACAAACTGGGTTGACTGCATGGAAAGTTTCTGTGTGAGTGCCATGTCCTGCCTGGCTGTCCTCTTGGCACTGACCACAAGGCTGCCCATACGGAGGCAGCTGCCCAGGAGGGGCTGCCAATAGAGAGGAGGGCTTCCTCCCCCATGGACAACCCTTAGAGCTTGGAGAGAAGCCCCAGGTGCTGGCTCACCAGTGGGTGGGCCTGGTGTTTCTGTCACGGGGCACAGCTGTAGTGGCTGTGCTGCTGGTGGTGGGCAGGGGGCTGTGTGGGGCATGGAGCTGGGGCATACCCAGGGCACCCCATCCACATGGGCCATTGCTGTTCCTGGTCCAGTGAAAGGGGTGGCTGTGCAAAGCCTGGTTTCTGTCCTCTTCTGGGTGTGCCCCCTTTGTGGCTGCTACCTCTGCACCATGGTCTCCTCCTCTGGCCCTGGTCCTTGTTTTGTGAAATGTGACTCTGCTCCTGCCATCTGCCCCGCTGATGTCCTGCCAGGGGCACCACCTTCCCGTCCCCCTGAGATGACGGTGGCATCCACAAGTGTTAGCTCTGCCCCTGGGAGTGCTGAGAGTGAATTGGGCCACACAGGGTGCTGGGATACAGAGCAGGGGACCAGCCCCATGAGTCACCATATACAGGTGACCAGCTCCCTGGCTGCTGCTGGCTTGGTGCCTCCCGAGGCACCACCTTGTGCTCCTGTACCTCCAAGGCTGGGGTGTCTCTGTCTGTGTCCCTTGTCTGGTCTAGAATGAGCCCTGTGGAGTCAGGGCCTGCATGTCCCTGGCCACCTTTGCACGAGGCAGGGTGGAGGTGACACCATCCAGCTGGATGGCAGCACTGAGCCCTCTGTGGCTGCTGCCCTGTGAGGCTATGATTGGGTGTGGCCAAACACACGTGGGACACAGCTGTGACACGGATGGACTGACTGGTTGCATTGTCCCCATCTCAGCAGTGAAGTGGCTACTTTGGGAACACTTGGTCCAGAAGAAGTGTCCTTTTGAACCTCCCACAAGGCTGTCTCTGTGTGCCCTGGTCCCAGGCTCTGCTCCACAGCCCTCCCAAATCCAGGATGGGTCACAGGCCACACCGATGGCAGGGGTGGCCCTGCTCTTTAAGGGCTGGGAAGAGAGGAAGGCAGGAAGGAAGGAGAGTCTGAGCAGCTCCTTTCTGGGAGGGATCTGGAACTGGCAGCAACACACTGAATTGTACAGTTGTGTCTCTGGTGTCCCATCCGTGCTGGCAAGAAGCTGCCCCTTGTTTAGGAGCAGGCAGGTCTGGCAGACTGATAACCACCTGGCAGCAGCCAGCCCATTCTCCTCGTTGACAGGACTGTCCTTGCCTTGTTCTGTGGCTCTGGAAGGGCATTGCTGGGGTTTGTCACAGGGGTTACACTCTTCCCGCAGGGACCTGACAGGCGCTGGGAGATGGTCACAGCTTTGGCCCTTGGCTTCCTAAACCTCTTCCTTCCTGGATGCTGCAGTGAGGTCACTTGGCTGGACATCTGCCTTTATTGGCACCACACACAGACTGAGCTGCTGTGACCCTCTGGCAGGAGAGCAGGCAGAGTCAGAGGCAGCCTGTCCCAGGTAGGACAAGCCCTTACCCCTCTGTCCCATGACATGACATGCACCCCACCCGTGAGCTCTCCTCCTCAGGTCACACAGCTCCCTCCCTGCCCAGCACCAGGCTGGTGGCAGCAGCCAGCTGCAGCTCCTGGCATCTGCAACCAGGTTACTGTGCTGCAGGAGTCCGCAGTGAAAGACTGGGGACAGACCAAGCAGGGGAATCCCTAAAACATGACAAAGGCAGAAGAAAGAAGCCAGCCAAGCTTGTTTGATAGCTTTATTGCTTCTGTGATATGACTGAACTGATGTGACATAAGCTGGCCTGGAGGAGCCTGTAAGACTCTCGCCCTCCCTGCCTAGAGGGGAAATAAAAAATAATCGCAGAAACTAAAACTAATTTTAAAAACTCATTGAGTTCTTGCATCTCAGCTTGGTACAGTACTGGTGAGCACACTGGCCTTTGGGTGAGTCCCCGTGCAGGCTGTGCCAGGAGATTGTGCCCAGAGGGGCTGTGTAGTGCCCTGGGGCACCTGCTCCAGGTGACATGTCTCTAATACTGTGTGTGATGCGCACGAGGCCAGATGACACAGACAGACCAATGGCACAGACTGATGGCACAGTTCAATGGCACGGGTCAATGGCATGCACTGTGCTTGTGCTGGTAGAGCTCAGCAGTGTGGATGCCTTCCTGCCAGTCTGGAAACCCTTGCCCATCACTGGTACCCAGCCCATCTGCCCCTGTTTGATGCAGAGAGCCCTGCCCTGACACCTTCCACCTCTCCCAGTAGTGCCCACACAGGGATAAAGCAGCATGGCAGGGTTGGGCCTCTCCACTGCCCCCTCCCAGGAAAGGGAGATGCTGGAAGCCCAGAGATGCCAGGCTGAGGGATTCTGGGCTGCAGAAAGTTCTGCTGCTGCCTCATGCTCCCTGGCCATGGCACCTCCATTTGTCATGTGAGAGCTTCAGGCCACAGCAGGTCCAGCCCACATAGGTTAGCAGGTGGAGAGGATCTGATTCCAGGGTGGTGGGCAGCATGGTGTGGTCAGTGGAGCAGTAGCTCTCTGGCAGCCCTTATTTTCTGGAGCAGCACACGCTGATCTCCCCAGACCTGCTCTCTGCACCAGCCAGAGCAAAATGCTGCTGCAGGAGCTGCTTCCCTGACCTCCCTGCTCTTCCCTGGCCTCTCTCTAAGCAGGTTCCCTGCCACCCGAGTGGCAGCATGTCAGAGGCTGCAGGCAACCCCGCTCTATATTTAGGCTGTAGAGAATTCCCCTGGGCTCTCCCTCCTGAGCTGCAGAGGTGAGTCACTGCCAGGGAGAGGCCAAGACTTGCACTCGTCCCGCTGACCCTGCTCTGACCCATGCTCTGCTCTGAGCTGGCAGAGCTGGGAGGGCGGGAGGTGGCTGCAGGTGCCAAAGGACCGGTGCCCAGGAGCTGTGCAGAGCTCCTGGGGCTGAGGCCACAGAGCTGCTCCCTGGATGGGTGTGTTGGCCGGTCCAGTGTCAAACGGGACAGGGATTTAGAGGGGTGCCTTTGGCCTCTCTACAATACCCTCTTTGCTTCTACCTGCAAATGGTTCTAGCCCCCCCCACTCATCCTGGGCCATGCACTTCTGCCTGGAGATGCCCACTGAGGTGGAGGGAAGGGCTTGGAGTCACCTCCCTGGTCTGTAGGGACAGCTTTGTATCATTACCTATTCCTGGCTGAGGTGGGGAGCTGGGATGCCAGGGAAAGCAAGGCCATGTTCTCTCCCTGGACCTGAAGGCAGTGAGCTGGGAGATGAAGGTGCCCTGTAGCCCTGCAGAGCTCGATAAAACAGACTAAATCAAACTAACGTAATCACAAGCCTCTGGTGGGGTGCTGCCCCCAGGGGTTGAGAGGAGCTCAGCATGGACACTGTATGCTCTTCAACCTCTCCTCCTCCTCCTGGCTGCAGGCATCCACAGTCCGGCATCTCAGCTCCCTGTATCATATGGATGCACCTACCATCCCCCCATCATTGCCCCAGGGCTCTCACAGCAGCTGGCCGAAGACCCAATTCAAGTACCAAGGCAGAGGGTCAGTGCTAGTGCTTCCCCAGACACAACCTCTGCCAGGTCCCAGGCAACCCCACTGCCACCATGGCAGGGACTTCACAGATGACAGTCCCAGGTCCAGACTGAAACACAGGTACCACAAAGGGCATGTTGCCTGGTGAGAGACATGGAAATCCAACCCCTTGGGCTCCATAAGCAGGAAAAACAAACTGAGGGAGAATATTCAAAGGAGTATCTGCCACAGCCTATGTTCAAAAACCTGCTGGAACCCCCAGTTCTCCAGTCTGGAAACCTTACAGAGCATTCTAGGGGGGAGCCTTGTGCCAGGGAGGAGCAGAGACTGCATGGCTGGGAGGCCAGAGGGACAGGAGGAAGGGATATGGGGAGGGGAGTGGAAGGGAGAGCCTCCCAGCACCTGCATTCTGCTGCCTGGAAGGAGCAGGATCTTTGAACTGCTCCCAGGCAGCTCCCACAGGACAGGCAGCAGCCACAACCAGAAGCTGGACCAGACTTTCCCGATACCTGCCTCTGCCTGGAGCCTGGTCTCCAACCATTCCATACAGTTTGCTCCCTTGCCCCCACACCTGTTCACTGCTTGCCCCTCCTGCATGTCCCCTCTGGAGTCTCAGCCCCAGAGTTACAGCCCCTCAAAGTCAGCGGGAGCAGAGGTGGCCCTGGGGATCGGTGTGAGCCCTGCTCTTGAGCATCCCATGTCCATGTGAGGGCCACATTCTCCCTTCAGCTCAGAACAACACAGACAGCAGACCTTGGGTATGTCAGATGCAGAGCCAGGACCATGAATCTAGCCAGAATCCCTCTCCCCTCCACTAACCCCAGCACTGGTGGGCTGTGAGCTGGTCCCCTGGCACATGGGTACATGGGTCAGCCCAGCCTGCTCCAGGCCAGGAGAACCTGGGAGCCCATTCCTACCTGTACCCCTTCCCCTGGCAATCCCCATCTGACCAAACTCTCCAGGTGGATGAGACCACCCCGCTGTCCTTGCACTTGGCGACTCTGCTCAGTTTATTCCAGCTCCTCTGAAATATGTATACAAGTCAAATGTGCAAATACTGCATCCTGGAAGAGAGACAGCAAAGTAAGGGACATGCTCCTGAGATCAGGAGGAGCAGCAGTGCTAGAGCAGCACGGGAGGAGCTTGGACATGAAGGGAGCAGGGGCCATGCAGAGGGTGAGGGTTCCCAGCAGGCTTCCACCCATCCCAGCAGGCTCCATCATCACTGAGGTCACATGTCACTTAAATAGGGAACATGAGAGAGTCTGGAACATAAAACAAACATCTTCAGCAGCCTGCTCTCAAACTGTAAAGCTTCAGATCTCCATGCAAGATCTGACCTCCTTCCAAGGAATAAATTACTCCTCTCCCACACACATAAAAAGCAAGATGCTCTCCGGAAACAGCCACACCAGTCTGCATGGACTCCACGAGGCTCTGTAGAGCAGGCACAAGCCAAGAGGCCTGAAAGCTTCGAGCACAAGGAGGCAGGCTCCTCAGAGCCATGACAGGCAGGAAGGTGAGGAGGGTCTGCTGCAGGCAGAGTATGCCAAGGCTCCCTGCTCCCCCTTGGGGTCAGGGCAGAGGCAGAGCAGGGCAAATGGCTATAGAAACGCAGCCAAGTCGAGTGGCTGCTGCTGCTGCCTCTACGCAGGAAGCAAGGAAAAGTGCTGAAAAACAAATCCATTCTCATCTCCATCCAGAAGCTTCACGTGGAGAATGAGGGAAAGCCATTATTCTCCCTTCGAATTATAGCAGCACCAGCGACACCGAAGTTATGGACGGATTTGTTTTCCTGGGGAAGGGTCTGAGGCCAGGGACAATGCAGATGGAGCATGGAGAGGCCAGGCTGTTTGCAGGGCTGTGCACAAGCAGACTTTGCCTTGCACCTTGGTATTTCTAGTGTGATTCCAGCAGTTTCTTTTAAAAAAGAATACTTTGTACATTCAGGCATTTCTGCCCCGGGGCAGCATCACCTCCCATTTGGCACAAATCGTTTTATTCACAAACCTTTCTTCTCTCTCCTGAGTCTTTCCTGCTTAGTTCAGGACACAGAAGATGCGTCTGTGATGCAGAGTTCAAGAACTGCCCGCTCAGCCCCTTGCCCACCTCCTGCCAGCAATAGGCCTGGAGGCAGCAGATGCAACCTTCGTGCAGACTGGCAATGTGAGAGGGTCTTCCCAGAGCAGCCAGGCAGATCCGCATGTCTGCAGCGAGGTGGGATTCTCGTGAGGGGCTCACAGAGCTGCAGTGTGTGTCTTCATGTCCTCCCTTAGAGGCAGTGGCTCGAGCCACTCAGATCCCACTGGTCAGGTCAGTGATGACTCGGGCTTTCACCAGCTTCCGCAGGAACTCCTTCTCCCGCTGGATGTTGTGCGTCCAGGACTGGAAGGAAATGGGAGAGACAGAAGGTCAGCAGTTCTCCTGGCCAAGCATGTTCCTGGCCCCCATGCTGCAGAAGCCTGTACCTGGGGCAGGGCAGTGGCTTCTGCTGAGGAGAAAGCACCAGTGCAGACCAGAGGAGCCCTTGCAGACTTTCTGCTGCCTAAAGCAGCTGGTACGGTCAGACCTGGGTACCTCAGCTAGAAGGTCTCCCCATGGTCTAGAGGAAGATTTTTTGGCATGGTGAGATTTAGGCAAACCTTGGGCAGATGCAGAACCCTCCCAAGCCACCGCACACACCAGTCCAATAGCACAGTGACATGTGCCAGGGAGCAGGGCTGGCAGGACAGGACGCACCCGCCAACAGCCCCCTGTGGGTGGCAGGTCTCTGGGCAATGCCCAGGGGGTGCATGAAGCTGAAAAGCCCTGAGACCATCCCCATGGAGGGATCTTGCCTCTGCTGGCTCTGGTGAGAGGAAATAATGGGCTAAGGTGCAATACTCATGTCTCCCAGCCAGGTGTCTGGTTGCCATGGTTGCTGTAGCTGGTGTAAGCCCACCCAGGGGTGTTCCCTGCAGCCCATCTGCCATCACTCCTCTGTGCTGGTGCTACTAAAGCACTGAGTGAAAGCAGTAAGTGGTTTGTCCCTCAGGGGAGACCAAGGCAGACCAGGGAAAAGCAATTTTCCCCAGAATCACCTGACAGGGCAAGAATTCCAGTGAATCAACCCAGGGCTTCTGCACCGTACCTGGGCCAGTGGTAAAAATCACTCTACAGAAACCTTCCTGAAATGGCATCAAACCCACAAAGTGCCAGTCCAACAAGCCCTCTGAGGGAACTGTCACAGGTATCTAAACTCACTTTACCCACTGCAAAGCAATGGGCACCTGACTGCAGAGCATTTGTTTTATCCATCACACACAATATGCATGTGGCTCTTGTGTCATCTGCTGCCTGTCCTGCCCATGGCTGTCCTTTGAGCTGTGACTGCCGTGTGCCAGTCACAACATGCAGTCTGCTGCCAAGGGGTGCAAGGGACTGAAGGTCCCTTTCTGTATCTCCAACACATTTTGGAAATACCTCTCTTATTGCAGCTGTGCATTTACAAGCCACTTCCAACCCCGCAGTGCACAGGAATGATGACAGTAAAGGTTGAGGTAGTTCTGTCTTGTAACCATTCAGAATAACTCTTTGTCTTCCTCTGCTCCCAGTGACACTGTTCCTGAGTGCTGTAAAGGGTGCACGAGCACCAGGAACAGGGCCCATGGAGTAAACTGTGGTGGTGCTCTTTGGGACTCTGAAAATGCAGGAGACCACATTTCTAAATGGAAAGATGCTTCCCAGAAACAACTGAGTGCTTTATGAGTAGCATAAAAATAGAAACTTAAAACTGGCACTGTGAAAGAAGGCTGGCTTGTGAGAAAAAGGAAAGAGAAAGAAGGAGAAAAGGATGCATTTCAGAGAGCAGCAGTTAGGAGTGATGGTGGTGCAGAGCTGAGGGAGCTGGGACAGCAGGGCTGTGTGTGCCAGTCACTTGGATCCAGAGAGCCAGGATCCCTCAGTGTGCTGGGAACAGCCTCACGTGCAGCAGTGCCAGCTGGGGGTGCTGGGCTCAGCCTCCTCCAAGCAGCATTTCTCTTGACAGCACAGCCCCTTGGCAGCTGCAGCCATGGCCATGTGCTCCTGCCAACAGGCACCAGCAGCTCCTGCTGGCACAGCAGGCACGCTGGGAGCACCAGCTCACTCTGCATGTGCTTCACAGCTGCCTGGGCTTGTTCTTCAAAGCCTGGTTAGAGCACCAGAGAGCGTGAGATGTCACAGCACAAGCTGATCCTTCCATCACCTCTTTAAGCCTCATCCATCAGAATGAGAGGCCAACTGGTCTCACCCGGGACAACTTGCTTGCTTCTCTCAGTACAGGGGAACAGACACTAACTGGGGAAGCAGCCACTCCTGGCAAACACCAACCACTTTAAACGTCACCTCAGGCCATGGTGGCAAAGAGAAATCTGCTCTGTGAAAGCTGTGAGTGGAGCAGGAGTATGGGATGGGGAGCATAAAACTCTGGGTGATACAACTGCAGGGCTGCTGGGAAGACCTACAAACCCCTGGGTGTGCAGCTCCATGGCCTCTTCTTCCCCAGCAGAAATCTGTACTAAGGGCCACGTGTAATCCAGCCTCTCACTGGATCCGTGGATCTCAGCAGTGTCTGTGCTCTCACGTGCTGTGTGACTGAATGTAAGGCCACGGGCAAAGGGGTCCCTGGACAGCCCAGGCTTGTGTGCCTCCCCCAGAGCACGAGAGGTGTTTTTGGTGAGCTGCTGCTCCCCCCATGCCTGACAGCAAGTCAGGCAGCAGGGATGAGGAATGTCTTCCACACCAGCTCCAGTTACTGACTGCAGGAGAAGGACTCACCTCACTGACAGAGCTAAGCAGGCTGAGGATGCTGCATTCCACACTGGCAGTGGGGAGGGGAGCTGGAGCAGGTTTCTCAAAGCTGCCAGAGGCAGGCACCTCCTTCCCATTGCCCCCAAAAGGGAAAGGCAACAAAACACACCCTAAAGCCCAGCACGTTTTAGGGTGTATACACCACAAACAGCTGTAGTAAGGGGAAGTTATCTTCTGACACCCCTCACTGGGTAGGCCAAGGTGCCAAGGTAACCAAGCTGTCCTGGAAATCTTTCAGCTGATGCAGGTCTTGGTAAGAAAGAGGCAATGCTGTGGGGAGCCATGTTCCCATGGGCAGGGTTGTGCTGTCAGAGGGCTCATTTTGACTTTTAATCAGAGGATTGTGAGGGGATCCATGACTGGAGAATGATTATACAAAGTAGTCTCAATGTTGGTGGTTTACTCCTGCTGCTACTGCAGAGAAGCTTTTTCTTGCCCTCAGATGCTGGATGTGCTTTGACTGCACTGGCAAGATGCTCATTGTCCCTTGTGACTGCTTCGACCCTCTCTTTCCATGCACACCAAGATGTCAGTGACCCATTCCCTATTCCCATCCATGGCACAGTTCACATCCACAAACCTCCTGCCCCAAGTCTTGAAGCTACACCCAGGATCACAAGCAGAAAACTCCAGCTCTTCTCTCAGAATTGGCACCTCCAGACAGTGATGGAGAAGCTCAGAGCCTTCAGTGCCACCTCTACCTTCTTGTCCTGCCTATCATCACCACCACTGCTCCTGAAGCCTGGCAGACTGGCCCTGCCCTCTCCCTCACCTGCTGCTTGCATCAAGCAGGCATCTGGTACAGCTTCCATTTGTGTGAACAAAAAGGCTGCTTGTCTGAGCTCATGGCTGGAGTAATGAACTCCCAGGAGCTCCATCAGGAACACTCCAGGAGGTTTCACAGCCTTCTTGATATTTGGGGATCAGGCTGGGATTTCCTTTGAGTCTTTCATGGAGGAGCAGATGTTTTGCAGTGGACAGAGACGTGGCAGAAGAGTTGCTCTGCAAGCACAGGCACTGCTGTGGCTGCCCACCGCAGAAAGGCAGCACTGGGTCTGATTGTTCAGTCACAGTTATTAGACCAAAATTAATCATCAGTTGAAGCCATCTTTCAGGGCTATGCAAAGGCAGAGGCTCCAAGCCAATTGTTCTTTTTACTCTTCATGATTCCATGAGGATGCACAAAACACCCTCTGTCCCTTCAAAAGAAGCTAAGTAGAATATTTTAAGACCAAGAAAAGGTTTTGGAGAGCAGCCCAAGAGGAAGGTGAGCTACCCATCTGTAATCAATTACAGTCAGAATGCCTCTGCTTCAGAGCACCTCAGTCTTATCAGGTACATTGCAATATTTTAACATAGGGGAAGATTAAATCAGAGTGAAGTCACTGAGGAATGCACTCAGAAAAATCAGCAGGAGTTTTCTCAGTTCTGTGACAACCTCTCTTTCTGCAAGTGAGTGGTGTTCCACCCCAAGAGCCTGCACAGAAACAGCCTGCACTGGAACACTCCAGTCCCCTGTGCTGCTCATTTCTCTCTGCCTTTAACCTTCACTGTCTCTAAAGCTGCTTATTTTTTCTGATCCTACCCTTGCTGTAGCCCTGCCAAGGTGACTATGCACACTGGCTGCCACTGAGCTGCAGTTTCAGGGGTGGCCTCCCCTGACACCAGTGCCCTGCCTCGTTCAGGACCAGTTGCTCACTCCTCTCTCAGTCCATCTACCCAGACTGCCCTGTCCTGCCCATGCCCCCTCCAGAGCCACAAGTACTGACACAAAAAAAGGAGAGCTAGGCACCTTTATCTTCTCGTGTAGGAGATGCCATCACAACTCATTTATGCTCAGTCATTCTTACACCAACTTCAAATGTTAAATGGCTCTTTTAGCTCCTGCTTACTCTTCATACAGAGAGAGCAAGTGTATCTCTTCTCATCTTCATTCTCCCAAGCTGAACAAGTCATATCTTCCTTCTACCAAAACAGTCAGTTCTTCCCATATGAAAGCTGGGAAATTTCCCAAAAGTGTAATAGTAACATCTGTCCCTGTTTACCCCAAATTTACTTCTCATGAACCAGAAAAAAGTCCTGTTATTGCCTCATGCAGATGCAATTACCTCTCTCTACAAGAAGACTTTTCCTCTAGTCTTTCCAGAGCTGTATTTGCCTTTTTTTTTCACAGTAACAATCTGGCATCCTGAATTAACCTCTGATTTATTTGTGCCTATCTAGGCACTTCCTTCCTCTGCCATAGCTAAATAATGCTCTCCCAGTTTAGAGTCAACATTTCTGTTGTTGCCCCAAAGAGCATCACCTTCTATTCATACTCCTCATTTTCACGCCACCCAGTCTATTCCTGTTCTCAAAGGTGCTCATGGATGGTATTTAATCCTCCTTTGTATTGACCACACCTGGTTTTGTCTCATCACAAATTTCACTTGCACACCACTGCCTTCCCTGCCAAAAATCAGTAAAGCAAACACTGCCTCCTGTGGGGGAACTCCCAGCCATCCATTCAGTGCTGCTCTTTGTGTTCTCCTTTAAAGAGACCATTCACATGCAGGTGTTGCCCCAAACTGTAGCTTCTGAAGCTAAATTAAGAACATCTCACATGGCACAGTGCAAACACTCCTAACTGAACCTGAAGACCCTTCCTCTGTCCCTGGAATTATTTCCTTTTTTAATCAAATAAAGATACTGAATTAGTTTTTGTAACCTGCCTTTGGTAAATCCATGTTGTGTTTGCTTTCAGGATTTAATTATTCTTTCATTTAAACTCTGCTCTGAAGTTCTGAATAGTACCTCTGAGGTCAGATAATAGAGTTCTGAATTGGACAGGATTCTTTTCTTTGCCTCACTCCCATCCCCCCAAAAAAAGCAGAAGAGGTATCCTGTCCACTACAATCCAATGCTATGGAATCACAGGTACCCTGACAGATTTATTGAGGACCTTCTCCTTTGGACACATAGCTTAGTTAGCCCAAGAGCGCAGGGGCTGGACCAGAGATCCAGAGATCTCTCATGCTCTCACACCCAATGCATTAGCTTCAGGGGCTTTTGCCTTTTACTGTTGACCCAGTCATTTGCTCTTTCCATGAACTTCCCACTTCAAGCCACCTTTTCCCCCTCACTCATCACACCAACCTTATGGAGGTAATATATTAGCTCATGCAGTTCCCACTTTGACTCTTTAATCCCCTTGCCTCCTGCTTCCTTAACCCTCCTGGATGCCACAGCCCTGCTAATATTTTCCTCGTTAGTTGTTTGGCAGTGGGACTGACCAATGTTCATTTCTTTGCAAGATCCAATTCAGCTACACTTTTGCCAGTTTGCCCTTTATCCCTGTCCTTTCTACACGTCAGGGATGATGTCCCCTGATGCTCTCCCTCACTTCTCTGTTATTTCTAGCACCTCTTTCATGTGCTTCTTTATAGAGTTGTCTTTTCAGTCTTTTGCTGCCAGTTCTTGATACATACATGAACCACATAAAACTTCTTCACTTCTCACAAGAAAAGGATTTCAAGTCTCCAATGAGACAGTGCATCTGCTTTTGGTAGCCTGCTCTCCTAGGCCAGACCTGACTTCAGAGATGTCAGTCTGCACACATGTCCCAGTTTCACTGAGCACTGCCAGTGCCACCCCACAGCCTGGAAACACCCTGCTGAGCAAGCTCCAGCCTTTCAGAAGTAAACTGCAGTTACAGGATCCCTTCTGTTGCTTTCCTATTTCAGTTAACCACTCCATCAAAGGCTATTTCCTAAAATTTCTCTCCACAAGGTCTTCATGGCTGCTAAGAACAGCTCTGAAAGGCCAGCAGCTCTTCTTGTGCCTTTACAGTTAGTGAGAAGAGCTGTGCTGACTGCTGCATCTGGGAGTACCTGGGCTCTCTCTGACAGTCATACTGGCTCCTGATGTACCTCTGAGACTGTGGTTTCTGGTGGTGCTTGTGGAGTTCTGTATTCAATGATGGAACCAGTAGCTGGGCTCTAGCACACCCTGTAGATCCTTTACTGCCTTTTCCTACAGACACCTTGTCTAAACACTCTTCTTTTTTCCAATCCTACAACCTTCCCTTCCTCACTATTATTAGGGCACCGTGGTACCTGAGAGTCAACATGCTCCTGTTCTACTGAACAAAGCAATACCTGTGCTCTGCTCATTACTGCTGATCCATCAATCTTGTCCAGATTTCTGTTACATGGACACATAGTTCTCACACACAGGAACAGCGTGCAGGGCCTTCGTTCAGCCAGAACGCTGTCAAACAGGTGGCTTTTAAACAAAGACAAAAATGTATAAACCTCATCAGTCATCACCGCTGGCCCCGAGAAAAAGCATGGCTCTTTCAGAGGTCCCCCTGACCCAGTCCCTAACCTCCCTCTCCAAAGCTGACCCCCATTTCAGTCTGCATCATTCCTTGTGCTCCAATTGTAATTCATCAGCCTGGCTCAAATAGCCGTGTTTTCAGTCTATAAATCACCAAGCCAGACATCTGCCTGGTTTTCAAAGGAGTTTTGTTCTTCTTGTTGGCTACTGCAAACTTTAAGGTACTTGGAGGCCCTAAGCAGCCCAACCACCCCCTCCCAAGCAACTGGTGGTGATTTAAAATGCAAAGGATGGCTTCTCAGAGAGAGCCCAGCTGATGATAAAGCACTATTGTTTGTGCCTTTATGGGCCAAGACTCCCAACTTGATGTTAGTGGGTTATCCTGAGAGGTAGCTGCTGGCAGGGAGAGACAGAGACAAAGCTGCGTGTCACTGTGTGCTGCAGGCCACCTCCCCAGCCCTCCTGGCAGCCCTGACACAGCCTGAATAAGAAATGTTATGTGTTCTCTGAGCAGCCCACAAAGACCTGCTGGGGAAGTGGGGCCAATGATCAGAAAGAAGCCATCAAAGGCAATTGTGTCACCTCCCCCTCGGGTCAGGCAGTGAGTCACTGAAGTGCCCAGGCACAGCTGTATCAAAGGAGCTGACACCTCCAACAGCATCAGCACTGTTGCTTGATCTGTTCCTGAAGCAGAGTGAGAAGAGACCAGTCAGCTCCTGAAGAAGAGAAGACCAGTCAGCTCCTCCTTCTAACCACACATCCTCAATTCTTAGCAGCTGCAAGGGTGTGAAGCTGCTGAGAAGACAGCTCAGAGTGTAGTGCAGCATTCGAGGTGTCTCCTTGCTCACATTCTTGCTCCTGCAAGAAATGATCAGGAGACTGAAGCTCAGCTCTGTCTCATGATGCCAGGGAAGGTTGCACATGGAGGAGGGATTCTGGGATGGAGAAAGGATGCTGGGATGGAGAAGGAATACTGGGAGCCAGTCCTGTGCTTCATTCCCATGACTTAGCACAGCCTCCTGCTCTGCTTGCTCAGTTTCATCAGCTCCTTACAGATACAATTTTACTATTCTAAACACTGTCACTTTCCCATCCTGGAATAATTTCTGCCTGGAACGTAACCCTGTTTTGCCATTAACAATGAAGGTTTACTGTAATCTTTACAGGCACGTTAATTTTATTTATTTATTTATTCACTTATATCTGTAAAAGTCTTCACTCTATGTTAACATCATTCCTTTTTTCCTCACTGCTGTTTCCATGTTTCCTTCTCTATGTTCCCTGTGGAACTGACATTTCTACATTAACAGAAGACAGTGACCTGTGATAAAAATACACTTGTATTTTAAGTGCTTGAGCAGGAAGCATTATAGGACCTGAGCAAGAAATAAAACTACAATAAACTGTATCAAAATTCAACCCTGCTGGACTCACTGCCATGAAAACAGAAACAAGTGAGCAGACACCTTGGCAAGGACCCAGTCATTTTCCGTACAGCATTCGTGCAAGCAGCCAAGGGTCAAAGGCTGTTGCAAAGTTATTTGGAATAGGGAAAATAGTAACTGAAGGGAGATGACATACTTGGCTCTTCTGTGTTTTCTAAGTTAAAGAAAAGAGGCAAGATCAGAGATGAAAAATAATTTGTGAGATTTTATACACCACCACCAGATCTGCTGGGCAGTAGTCTCCTGGTACCAGAACAGAGAACAGCAGGCTGCCTCATACTAGCCAGAAAACCCCTCCTGAGCCTGCACTGCTGAGCATAGAATCACAGAATGGGAGGGGTTGGAAGGGACCTCTGGAGAATGGCCTCTGGAGGCCAAATCCCTGCCAGAGCAGGGTCACACAGGGCAGCCCACACAGGAACAGATCCAGGAGCAGGAGACTCCACAGCCTCTCTGGGTAGCCTTTGCCAGGCTCTGCCACTCTCACAGAAAAGAAGTTCCTCATGTTGAAGTGGAAGATTCTATGATGGAAATGAGGGGAGAAGATGCTGGGCAGTGGAGTTGAGATCAAGAGGTGGTTTTGTGCTGCATTCACCTTCCACAGCCTGAAACTGAGAGCACTGCCCCAGTGTACTTCCAGCTCTGCAGAGCACACTTAGGAATAGCCAAGTGACAGTCTTCTCTAGGTCTGCCTGGAGGTATGCTGGCTGGAGCACACCAAGATACCCAAGACAGAGGGAAGCTACTGAGGACTGAACTGGAGCAATTTACTCTCATGAGCATTCACAAGCCCAGGCCAATCCCTGAATGTTCTGCAGCCATGCTACCGACCAGCACCCCGAGACAATCTACTTGCCCTTGGCTGCTAACACCAGTGAAGCTCAGGAGCATCTGCCCCCTCTCAGAGACTTTTCCTCTGGGGCAGAAAATGCTGCCCAGCCCAGAGTTGGAGGTGCTGGAAGAGGCAGCAGAGGAGCTGCCTCCCGTGGTAGTAACAGCAGCACAATCATAGAATGGATTGGGTTGGAAGGGATCTCCAAAGCTCATCTAGTCCAACCCCCCTGCACTCAGCAGGGACATCTCTAACTAGGTCACAATCTTGGACCTTGAGGGCATTTAGCCCTTTGGGGAAAGAAAAGCCTAAGCAAAGCTATACACAGGGGTTGCCTGTTTCTCCTCTTGGAAATGCAGCTGCCAGTCCCACAGAGCAGCAGGAAAACTCACATTCATTTCCACAGAGATTTTATCACCTCGGTCTTGGCATGGGAGCAGCATCTCCACCCAGCTGTGAGTGAGTGCATTTTTTGCTGGCATTTTTTTTATGTAATCGGAACGAATTCCTCAGAGGTGAGTCACAGGGTTTCAAGGTATCCTGAGACATATCAAACAGGCCTCAAGTGTAAATCAGCAGCACACCTTGCAGAGAGGACCCATACTCGTTGCCTGGCCCATTGCCCCTGTGGACACCAGGAAAGGGAAAGGGTTTGATGGATCTTCTCAAGGAGGCTCCCATGAGCCACACACACACGTGGCACCTCCAGCCCCACGATGCTGCTGGTGTTTACATTGCCTCTGTAAAGACATTGATGGTTTCAGGGTGGAGCTGGACTGCTTCCCTGCAGCTGTTCTCCAGGCTTAAACATGGAGGAGTTTTGGTCATTCAGGCTGGAGAAGCCTGGCAGTCAGGGAAAAGACCTGAACTTCAGCAATACAGGTTCTGCTGCACCAAAGCCTGGTCAGACTGCAGGGGATCCTGCTTAGGATGTTTGTTATGGTGGAACAGCTGCATCCCAAAGCAAATGTTAAGCATTTAATGTGATGTTGCTGTGTTAAGCAGAGCTGTTCCACTCCTCTGACTGGGAATAAACCTCCATGTGTCTGCAGGCCAGACACAGGACAAAGATGATCCTTGCACAATTTCAAGGCATAGCCTGTTTTAGTGGCTTCTTTAAAGGCTGAAATGTATAGGAAAACCAGGAAGAACTAGACCTGGATACAAGCCTGGAGGTGCAACCTAACACTGAGGAAATGTGGATGTTCTTGGGCCTTTGGGTGTCAGAGCAGACAGAACAGGCTTGGTGGAGCTTGGCTTTGGGTCAATCTTCTCTCACTCATGCCAAGGGTAAGGTTTGGCCAGCCTCTGTAGTCACAAAGCACAGGCAGGTCTCTCTTCAAGGAGGGTGTGCAGGGCTCTTCCAGTCTAGAGTGGGGCAAATCTCCATTTGTGTGTTCTCTGAGGGCAAGTGCACAAGACACAACCCAACTACTATACCTTTCACCTTCAAACTTCACCCTCAGGTGACCAACAATTCCCAGCTTCCATTAATATTCAATGGGAGAGAAAGAAACACAATCCTCTCTCTGCCCTCCACATTCCACAGTATCACCAACAATTGGTTATAGTGGGAGGCGCAGAGGCAGGAGGAGCATTAATTATTGATACTCAGGAACAGATGGCTTTTCTTGTACCAGGGCAATGAAATGTAAGAGGAGCCTGTGGGCAAGGATGTGAGGATTAGATGGGCAGACATGTAACCAGCCTTCCACTGGAACAGGAACCTTCCTTACAGAACCAGCTTCACTGGCCTGCAGAGCACTCTTATCAACAGCCTTGGCTGCAGGAACAAACCCACTGACATCTGAATCAGTGAAGCTCCACCAAAACCTTTCAACACTCCCGCACCTCCGTACAGAACATCCTGGACATGATGACTGACAGCTTCCAGACAGCAGAGGCGCAACAAACCAGGCACCAACTGGTCTCTCTAGAAGACCCTACTGGTTGGTTTCACATGTTCATCCTCATCTGCTGCCCTGTGCAAGATTTACTCCCAAGACCCTACACGGTGTCCAAAGGGATGGACAGCTGTCCATTCCACCAAGAAGCTGCCTTCCACTGGCTTCTGCATCCCACTCAGGATGCTGACCTAACAGAATCACAGAGCCACATGATCTGGGCTGGTGACTTCAGCCAGGGACTCTCATTCAACACTGTTTGCAAACTTTTCCCATAATTAATTTAAGGTCTAAGGGAAGTAAAAATTCAATCTTTTCAGCTCCTGTGTAGGTCAAGTCCTTGAGTTCAGAGACACCTACTGATGGCAAAACAGTCTTGGCACAGGACATCTGCTGTTAGTGACCCCACACCCAAGAGCAGAGCGTGGGACTGACATCCTTATGGGACAGAAGGTACAAACTGGGCAAGAGTGACTCTCCACCAAAGGCAGTTGATTGGCCAGAGTGGACACAGTAGCATCACAAAGACAAAAGCTTTTCTTGAAACACTGATAACAGCCTCTGTACCCACTGCTGGAGCCAGGCATCTGCAGGCACTTTCACCCTGGGGTAGCTGTGTCTTTGCTGGAAGAGTAAGGAACCATCTGTACCAACTCAGACCCGGGCCTGGGTCTCAGGCAGTGGTTCTATGAAAATGCCCAGGGAGGAGCTGGAGCTGGGTGAGCAAAAGCCAGTGGTGATACCTCCTCTACTACTGCACAAATGATATTCCTCAGGTATTTTCTGTTCAGGAATTTCACAAGCCAGGCACCACCTCTGCACATAGTGACTCAAATACATTTCCCCCTCTTATATCTTGTAAATGGGCATTTACTTTCCCAGCCATGACTGATTAAATCCACGGTTATTCCACTGAGCAAGACTTTCTTGCTACCTCCACAGAAGGTACCTCAGGATCTCAATGTCTTATTCCTTGATATACTGGGGACCTCCTCACAGTCTTCTCCCAAACTCAGTCTGTTTTCTTAGTCTCTATTGAGAGATTGTTCCAATGCCTCATTACTCTGATAATTACACGTGCTCACTTCTCAAGCTGATTAATCACAGATTTCTAATTCCTTTCAGCATGCCTAGGGTCATGCAGCCTGCAGCCTGTGAGAGTTCTAAGACACATTTATTCTTGTGATTTGAAAAAAACGCAACATTCCAGATTCCCTCCTGTCCTGGATCAATGGAAAAGTGCTTCAGGTAAACAAACAAGTGCCAGGAGACAGCTACAGTTCATTAATAACACAACTTTTCATGGTGTGGAATGGGATGGAGAAAGTTTTCCCACCTAGGAGCCAGTGAAGAGAGGGAAGCAATCTTAGAAAGACCTGGGTCATGTCTGTCCTAAGAAAGGTCAAGCTGCATCAAAAAGCAGCAACTGTCCCACTGTAGAAGCTCTGACCAGTGTCAGTTTGCTCCAGTTCAGTGCAGGAAACAGATCTGAGAGAAGCCTCGAAACTGCTGCTTGTTACAACACCAGAGCTTCTGTTCTCTCAATGCTGTTCATCTCACTGTGATAGTACCAGAAAATGTTTGGACTGTGGATCTGGCTTTAAAGAGCAGTCTCCACAGAGCTGCTACCTGCTACTGGAGGCTCAGCTCAAGGTGGATGTGCATGGGCTACTCTCCCCTCCACTGCCCAGGGTTTGAGGAGAGAATCATCTGGCAAAAGCCTGTGTATTAGAGAGCAACACAACAGATCTAAAAGCAGGAGGAGGCCACATGTTTTCAACCCCCAAGCAGAATGGCTCCTTTCACCCTACTGAAGTCAACAGTGATGTGAATCTTCCCTGCAGCTTGAAGAAGGAATTACATTATATACACATTCCAGACAAATTTTCCCAGCAGAACCAACCCTTTTTAACACAACATTGCACTTGGGAGAATGTCTAGAATGTTCCAGACAGATGCATGGGTGAAGCTGTTCTGACCCATCCGGGAAGGCTGGAAGTTGACATCACCATCCCCGGCAGGCTCTGGAGTCGATGCGCTTGGTGGGCTCGGGAGGAAGATGTGCTTGGCAGGAGCTCCCTACCTCTTTGATGGCAGACATCTTGATGTTCTCATAGTAGTGCAGGGGTGCATTGGGTGAACTCATGTCATAGCCAAACCCAGCTACAGCCACCTCATCACAGTTGTGGAGCGCCATGGTTATTGCTACGCTTCCCAAGGTGGGGATGTTCTGAGAGGAGAGAAAGCAGGAATGGAAGTCATTAGCGGTTGCCATTTCTATTACCAAAGATTTCCTCTTACTGTCTCTGCTCACAGAGGTACTGCTGCTACTAAGCAGAAAAGCAGGAGCAGGGTATGTGGCTAGGTCTGCACAGCAGCTGCCCAAAGCTATCCTGCAGGATCAACAGACTCCCAGTCTGTAAAGAAAACCAGCTTCCTGCAAAGCATGTGGCACAGAAGCAGCAGCTCACATCTGAAGTTCCACTACCTGATCTCCAGGGGAGTATTGCAGGGTAGAGGGGTTAATGCAAATGGTCAGCTCCCCTTTTACAACGCTGCTGTCCTGAGAACAGGGCAGCAGAAGCCAGAGGATGAATCACAGTGGATATGTTAATCTTCTGAAATTAACCCATAGATACTGGATTACAGTTCTAAGCTCAGAAGGAATACTCATCCCAACGGGTCAGCACGCAGGAGCAGGAGGGAGGAACAGTATAAACTCTTCATTTTACTGATGGTAAAAGCAGTTTAGAGAGGGGGTGATGGAGATATCAGACAGACCCAGCCAGCAGTGTGCACTGAGACCATTTCCTGTGGTCAGGGACACCTCCAGAGAATAAGGGCTCTCTGGTCTGTGCCATACCTTTCCTAGAATCATAGAATGTCAGGGATTGGAAGGGACCTAGAAGATCATCTAGTCCAATCCCCCTGCCAGAGCAGGATTCCTAGCCACAGCATACTGGGAAGATGAGGAGCAGTGAGAAGCCAGCCAGCGATGGGTGTTAACACTTTTAGAGGGACACCCCAACTGTCCTCTCCCATCTGCACACCTGCTGTGTGCATCCAAGTGCAGCCTCAGCCCCTTCCATTTCACTGTCTGCTGCTGAGGATCTGTGGCAGTGGAGCTGCATGGCTGCATCCTCTTGTGTGGCCTGAGGAGCACTACTGCTGCCAAAGACCAGTGTCTCCAGGGTGAAACGCCAGCTCACAGACTCTTCCAGCTCCCCTTTAGCCAGATGAATCCAGAGGTAGCTTTACCCTGGGGGCTAGGGAGAGGCTGAGAAATTCACCCACATCTCTTATCTTCATTAGTAGGGCATCCAATGGTGCTGTATCAAAAGCATCATAAATTCAGAGGCCGTGCTCAGATAGTCACCAAAGGTGACAGGGTCTCAGCTGAGGCTTCCAGGAGGAAATGGTTCACCCTGAACCACTGAGCAATGCTACTGCATTTCACCCCTTGTTTGTACAGACTGGGGACACAATGGGCTGAGTTCCTGCCTCCATTCAAAGGAGCATTTGGCAGCACACCACCCTGCTCACTGCTGATTGCCTGACCAATATCTTACAAGCAAAGAATGCCAGCCATAGGCGAGGTGAGGTGTGCAGAGCCAGGAGTACAACCTGTGTGCTATGGAGAACTCCACTGGAATTACACTGATCTGAAGCCTAGTGTGGAAAAACTGCTCATGGCTACACCAGTGAGATAAATTCAAACATTTTCAGAGCAATTGCAACAGTGCATGTCTGACATGAAAAGACCTCGCTACATACTTCAGTGCCAGCTCTAGATGTTAGGAGAAACAGCAGAGACATTTTGTTCTCACTGCTTGATTTCAACTGATACCTCAAAAAATACTGGATTTATTCCAGTTACTTTAGTTGTCAATTCATTCACTGTTAGCCATGAAATACCAAGGAAGGTTTTAAAAAACTTGGGATAAGTTTATTTGTCAAGGATAAGAAAATTCCCTGAATTTCAAAAGATGCAAGAACATCCCATCATCCCAGCCCCAATCCAGATATTCTGCTTGATGTTATACATGGGAGATGACTTTTGGATGTCACTGTAATTGCATCAGCATTACTTACTCCAAGACACTTTCCTTCAGCTGAGCTGTAGTTACAGTGTCCAAAACATAGTAACTGGTTACGTCCTTGGGAATGTGTCATTCCTGGGAATTAGATGGTGTTGACACCACCCAGACTGCACTGGGGCCATTCCCACAGTACAGCTCAAGGGAGACACGGAGTCTTTGCCTAGAGGGAATTTCACTGGCCAAGTTCACATTTAAGAGCTAGCTTTTTAATGGGAATCTTAGAAACCACAGAGAGCAGTCATACCACCCAACCTCACAGGAGTACTGCCAAACCACCAGAAATTTCTATCAAGCAGATTCTTACTTAAGTTTGTATAATAAGAGATTACAGAAATCAAATGTGAACTGTCTTTTGGTCACCAAGTATCTGATTTTTGACATGTATAAGCCTTCCCATGGCCTTTATGGAAAAATAGGAGACATTTTTCTCCTCTGTTTCTGTTCTTCCGACAAGAAAGTAAAAAATCCTCCTGACAAGACAGTAAAAAATCCTCAAAAATCTCATGCTTCTCAAAATCTCATGCTTCTCTCTCAAAAATGGTTAAAATACAAAAGGCTACCAAAGACTTCCTAGCCTCCTGGATTGTAGGGATGCATCCCAAGGCATGCTGCAGGGAAACCAACTCAGCAGTGTTCTCCAGGCCTAGTGGAAAGGACTCTCCTCCCAGCAGAGAGAGGAAACTTATAATTATTCTCAGGCTGCACCAACACAGCTTCCAAGCTCTCCTGGTTGCTCACAGGCATATAAACCATTTGCTGTTAAACTCTAATCTGGGCTTTGGGGTAAATCAGGAGACAAGTCACTGCAGAAGACATTAAGCAGCATGAATGTGCTTTGCCAAGCCCAGCTCTCTATGCCCTGTGTCAGTGCTATCACCTCACACACTTCTGTGCCATGCCCCAAAGACACACCAAAGCAACCACCACACCTCTCTATTCACCAGTGAGAACAGAACCCTCAAACAATTGAGCAGCCTCTTGTCATTGAGGTCGCTGCTGAAGAAACAAGCCAAAATCTCAATATCCCCCCAATATCCAACCCCAGTTTGGGGTTGGAGCAGCTCAAAGACTGTCTTTCTGTTCATATGGCCCTCTATGTGCCTGGGTATTTCTGCACCACCAAGCAGTGACACTTTCAACCAAAGGGCTGAAGAATGGCAGCCCAGCAGTGCCCATTGCCTAGGTGAGCTTCCTGGGATGCTGCCCAGCTGAACAAAGACCAGCCAGGACAGGCTAGGCCTTGACATGTCCAGCCCCAGGGATTTAGTGATGGAAGCTGCCTGGGGTGGCCATGATGAGTTTCTGACCCAAACTGCTGCCCACCAGCTGGGAAGAGCTGGGCAGGAACCAGGAAAGCACTGGTAGCCCTCTCCTCCTAATTCCCATTGAACTTGCTGTTGCAGGCTCTGTACCTGCTGCAGTGTCACACAGGTGTCTGTCCCAGCAGGGGTCCGTTGTGGATACCAGGATCAGCCTCTGTAGACAGTTGCTAGGGCAACCTCCCTGGATGATGTGATAAGCCTTATCTGACAGTCCACATCTCCAAGGCTGGCCTGCTTGTGTAAGGCCAAACATCTGGAAAATATAACGCTCCTGTGTACTATAATGCTCCTCAGGGATCAGCCCTCTGTCTGGTCCCATTGAGAGAAACCAGACTGGCAGATGAGCCAGAGATGACACCAAAAGGCCATGTGACAAACAAAAGCAGCAAGCATAGCAGTGGTGGATGACACATCCCCACAGCTGGGCATCTGGAGAGGTGCTCTTTCCAGGGGCTCTCTGGAAGATGTTCCCTGTGGGTCAGGTGAGCATATGCATGGTGGATCCTGGGTGATAAAATCATAAAGAGAGGCAAAGCTCCCTGGTCTCGTCCTGCGTCAGGGATCACTGCAAGCTTCGTGTGGCACAAACACAGCCAGTCTGCATCACCAGGTCGGGGGACCAGAAAAGCCTTTAGCAGTATAGGAAGCCATAGATTAGGTTCTCCTAACTCCTCCTACAGTTTTCTGCTGCGAGGGGAAAGATAAAAGACTTCCTCTCAAGACATCACTGTTTCATGTTCCACTGATTCCCCTGAAGAGGCTTTAAAGACTTCACTTCTACTCAGAGAAGAAAAGAAGCCAGTCAGCAGAAGGGAACTTCATCCTTCCTTTGGGCTCAGTGGAGGTGAGCATCAGCTCACTGGCTTGGGCTGGAGATCCAGTGCTGGCAACTGAAGCAGTTGCTGCTTTTGGCTTGGTGCATGTGAAAAGCTTTTCATTCTATGCCAGGGTCATTCCTGTGTCACTGCCTTCTGGCCTGGAAGGAAATGACTGCTGTAAATCTGGTTTTAGAAATATATGACTCCCTTAATATGTTAAATGAATTCCAGTTTTTGAGGGGATTTTACTTTCCTCAGGGTAAGGATTGTTCAGGGTAAGGATTGTTACCTTTTTCACTAAAAGTGTAAGCATTGCTAAGGAATTAATTCCCTAAAAACAATAATGCAGATAGCTATTCAAATTGGTTTGACCAATACATTTATTTGAGGGAAAACTGCTCAAACAGGCAAAAATGCTCCCTTAGTTTTATCAGCTACAGACTTGATCTCCTCATGGCAATAAAAACAAAATACAGAACAGAACTGCAGTAACCATCACATACCAGTCACTGTTCTTTCTGTTCAATTGAAGAACCCAGCACCTTTGCTTCCCTTAGTGGGCAACTCGGGGAACTAAGACATAAAAAGCAATTTAATATTGCTTATGGTAAGTAGAGAAGAGCCTGGCACCCTGCAGTTTCCCTACCATGTAAGGTTCTCCCACAGCTGCCCCCATCCACACACTGAATCAAAAGCCAAAGCAGAGCATCTCCCAACTCTCCTCCTGGTGGTCTGCAGCAGAGCAAAAGGGAAGGGCCATGGGCTGTTGCTGGAGACATGACAAGCTGCCCAGCAGGGTCCTGTTCTGCCAGCCCAGATCAAATGCCCTGGACAACACCTGACCCCAGGCACTGTTTGCCATGGAGCAGGTTACTTTTGCAGTGCATAGAGTACTCCTTAAGGATCCAAAGATTTAACAGAGGGGAAGCAAGGCCATGACTTCACTACAATGGCTTCTCTGAGTGTCCTCTCCCCAGAAGATCATGGTCTGATCTCCCTGTGCTGGGAATGGATCCAACAGTCCAGCCCATGCAGCTGATGTGCTGTTTGCAAACCCACATGACACTCTGTTTAACTGACTGCATCTGCAGTGACCCTTTATCTGGCCCTCTACCTGCCTCAGGAGATGCCATCAGAGTGCAAGAACAAGGAGGAGCAGCCCAGAGCTGGAAGGACTGCTCTGCTCCTGCCACCCCCACCTCTCTTCTGTTCCATAAAGACCCAACAGGTCCCAAGACACAGCCTCTTCATAGTGACAATCCAGCAGGAACAGCCCAGGAGACAGCACTTGCTGGCACCACAACTACCCAGTTCTAACAAAAAGGTCGTTATGACCACCAGGGAAATTGAAAAGCTACCTAAGGAGCAAAGAACCACCATTGGCATCTCCAGAAAGGCTGCCTGACATCAGGCAAAACCACAGAGCAGCAAAGAGAAGCCCCAGGGCAGGACGTGCTCAGGCTCTATCATCAGTGGTTAATCCTCAAGTGCATGGAGCTAATCCATGGCCAGCTGCTTGCTAACACCTCTGCATGTGGCTCTGCCTCCACCCAACTAGTGCTGAGACTGAGTGGAGTCCAGAGGAGGATGCTTTCATCTCTTTAGTAAGGGGTCTGTATATTCAGCCGTTTCTAAAACACAAACCAATCAAAGGCTTACTGTTTTGGGCACCAGAGCTTCATCTCCTAAGAAGTAAATCATAGCAGTTCCTCAGATGCACAGCACCAGCAGAGGAACAAGCATCACAGTCTGTACTGCAGTCCTTGGAGTTCCATCTGAAATACTATCCTGGAAACCTCCTACCATGCTCAGGGCTCCCAGAGGAGCCACACAGGAACTGTTCAGATGGCTGAGAGAGGACTATTTATTACACAGCAAAAAGCACCATGACAATAGCCATCCTTAGGGCTGGATGTGCAACAGGCAATGATGTGATTCTGCGATGCCTCTGAACTGGTGCCCTTGCTTGTCCTCCAGTGAGTTGTCTGCAATGTAAAGTAGATTACTGCACTCCTGAATCACCATCTGCAACTCCAGTGATTTCTGGTTTCCAGCCCAAAAGACCTGTATACACAGAACTTCCACCTAAGCATCAATTGCATACAAACACCTTTGTCTAGGGAGACAGCCAGGCCTCTGCCCACTCCTTAGGAGGTTTCTTCAAAGAGACCTTTACTAGCCTGTTTTTTGGTGCTAAACCACCTTCAGGCACTCACAGGAGTGGCTGACACAGCAGCAGGCTGTGCTGCCATCCAGAAAGACCTGGACAGACTGGAGAGCTGGGCAGGGAGAA
>WYEA01014904.1:0-16101 GCA_033558465.1 Alcedo atthis
ATCGACTCTGGATGAAGACATTATCAAGGTCTTCTTTTGTCGAGTGAAAACCATACTGACCAGTCAGCAGCACGTTTAACTGGATGGGCTGCCCCTTTTTAACTCCGTTCCACACGTGCCAGCAGCGCAGGCAACGAGCTAGCTATCTTTCTCTCTGTGCAGCAGGGAGTGAATATCTGTGTCAGGACAGCCACAGTTCCACAGTGGGAACGCCCCTCCGGCAACTCTAAACCCCCTGTAAACAATTAACCCTCTATGGTCTACCTTCAGAAGGGGTCTCTGCTGTTCTAGGCTAAATCTCTGAGTAGAGTAAGCCTGTAACCTGTTAGATAAATATAAAAAGAGCAGAACCCCTTGGAAGTATCCCGAGTGCTTTCTCTGTGCGCAGCAGGGAGTGAGTATCCAGTAGTGTGTCTTCTTAACTAATTTAAAGATGTATGTGGGATTTAGATGAAATGGAAACTTTGTGCTGGTTCTTTCCACAGTGTTGTACTTTTTCCATTGACAATAATTGCATACGCTACTGCTTGTTCCAAGCTTTATGTTTCTGTTCTCTATTTGCCTACCATCTTTTTTTCTTCCCTATTCCCCAGAAGAAAATTAATACCTGTAAGTTCATCAGTGTTTCCAAATTATCATGACAAATTTTCTCCTTCTTTAGTTAAGCGAATAGAGGTACTTGGAAAGTCGAGAAGCATTGTCTCTTTCTTTCTTGATTACTCTTAACCTTGTAGTAGTAACAGTATGATCAGAAATTAGTGTACTGTTGAAAACATTTACACATACAATATTGAATTTATTTCCCTTTCCTTTCCTATTCCCACCATAATAAAATCCCATGTTTGTTTTCCATCAACAACAAAAAAAACCCCAACCTCCTTGTCCTGGTTTGAGAACTGAACAAATTTGGTTCAGTGATTTTACTTTTCATCTCAGGTTTTCTAACTAACTGCACTTTCTCAAGTTAGCAACATGTTTTGCAGACAGTGTCTGCTTCTAGCAGTGATAACACCTCATGTTTAGAGTTACAACCAAGGATACCAAGGCCATTGCTAGAACTTGTGTATCATACTGAGGGGTGCAGAAAGTGAAAGACCACACCTGCGGGGAGGAGCAGACAGGACAGGTGACCCCAAACTAACCAATGAGGTATTCCTTCCCATATACGTCATATCCAGTAAATAAAGCTCACGTCTGGAAGGTCTCTCTCTAGGTCTTGCTCTCAGTCTCCCTAGCTCTCATTATTCTTCTCTGAGGGGTTCTCCCACTTAGAGCACCAAGGAGGACTTCGTGTATACTGACTGCCCTCAATCCTGTTCTGTGTGTCCTGAACCCAGTGTCAGAATCCAGCTCCTGCACACAGCTCCTGTCTGCTGCATTGCCCAGTCTGGGACTCTCCCTGTGCCAACTCCACAGCATCAGTGATGGTGATGTAATTACCATCAGGGGCGTTGGGTTCAGTACTGGTTTGTACATATTTGTATATATTTCATTATTTTAATTTTCATTACATTGTTCTAGTTTCCTTTTCTTATTGCTAAGTCTCTCTCCCTTATTCCTTTTCTCTTCCCCTTTGGGGAGGGAGAGGTTTAAAAGAGAGCATCTGTTATTGGTCTGGGCTACCCTGACACTAAACCCTGACAGTCCTAAACAATTATTTTTAATCATAATTTCAATTACGGTAAGAAATGCAACAGTCTTTGACCAGGTATTCAATGAACATTATATGTCTATGTAAAGTGAAATGCTGTGTAGACACAGAAACAGGCTTTTTTTTTTTTTTTTTTTAATTAATTGATCAGTGAAAACATTAATTTAGTTGGAAGTCTTGATCTTCAGATAACGATAATTGGAGTAGATTAATTACAGTTAATAGGACTATGTCAGTTTATGCCAGATGAGAATCACTCTCACTTTTCTTTTTGAAAAAATGGACAGCTTTTTTGCTTAAAAGATGAGAAGTTTTTCTGAAATTCATTAGTGAAGAAAGAAGAAACATGTTGCTAATGACAGATTAAAAAGAAAGCAGTAAGGTGGACTAATCAGCACCATTTGTTACATTATCTTTTTTTTTTTTTCCTGAAGTATTTTTAACATTATCAATTGCATCTTTGTATACTCATTTTGTTTAAGGAAACACCATGCATAGCCATTTAGATTTTCACTGAACAACTGCAATCTTATATCATATGGTGGAACAGCATCCAAATGTTGTCAACTGTCAGCTCCACTCAGCATCCAAGTTTCTCTTTTTATAACAGTTTTCCTCCATGAAATGATGAATCAGATTCTTCTCAGATTGTGACAACAAGGTGGGAAGTCTTGCTCTAGAGTGATACCAATCAATTTATCTCCAAAGCAGACAGTTTCATCAGAACAGGAAGTACTTCTTCTAAGCAGTGTTTCCACCTCTCAGCATTAATGAGACATGTATCTCAGTTTCTGAATCACTCCTATTGTCAGGAAATAGTGTCACAAATCCAGACCAGTATTCAGAAAAGCATAAAATGTATACTTAGCTGACTTTAGCTCTAACAATGGCATTTGAGTTATCTACTCATCTGCTTTTTGTGACTTGATGATATTTAAGTTTTTGTATCAGTCTTTTCAGTTTGAAAAGGTCAGAGTCTTCCTAGCAGAGGCCATGTAGGTACTAGGAATAAAGTTCTATACTCTTAAAAAAACCCCAACAAGTAATAAAACAAACCTCATAAAGTTTCATTTATTTTTGTTTAATGATCATCATAATAAATAAGAAATGTTTCTTTTATCCCCATTGTTGTTTTCTGTAGATAACACAGAAATCTAGTACCAGGAGTGCAATCCCTGAAGTTATAAGATCCATTTCACTCCATCTCATCCTCTTTGATAAGATAGAAATTTAGGATGGCTACAATGATGCTTGAAAGTGGTATGTCATTTTGGAAATCCCCAAAGCTCAGCAGTACCTATCTCTTCCTTAATTTCAGAGCATCTGACTAATGATTCATAGAGAAAATGGTATTTTAAGTGCTCAGCATCTAAGGTACAGGTCAACAGCTCAAACATGGTGACAGTAAAAATTGTGACCATTGCTTTCATTTAATTAAATGTATGTCAAAAATTAAATGCCCATATTTCCATGTTTTAATATTGTAGGATATAAATAAAAATAATTTAAAAAAAATAAAGGCCAAAATGGAGGTAGTAGGTAATAAGTAGTAGATTCTGTGGTAATATATCAATGTCCAACAATATATTTGACCTCTATTTATTTAGCAAAAATAAATGTCAAACAATCCCTTGCAAAAAGATCCACCAAAAAAACCCAAACAACAACAAAAAAACCCTAACAAACAAAAACCAAGCAAACAAACAACAAAACCAACCAACCAACTAAAACAAGAAAAAAAACCACAAGCAAAGCTTGCTAGTGTTTTTTCAGATTTTACATGACAGTAGACTTTGCACAAATGACAAATGTCAGTTAAGATAGTTGCAGTAACTTGTTCTTTTCAAATTCTACCACCAGTTAAAGAACATAATAGTTTTATGCTCTTGTGAAGAGGAGGTTGCTACCTTATATGTACTCTAGAGTAAGAGTGTTAATGTGGACAGTAGCTGATGTGTTAATCTAATAACCTTTGTGTACTTTAGCAGGTATCTATGCAATAGTATGTTGTGAAAACACCTTTTGATTCAGGTAATTGTGAGTTTTGAATAACTTAAAGCTAATTTTACTTAAACTGTGGTTGTTATTTTCTTTGTATTTTTATTGTCATACAATACACAGAAATCCAGTAAACATAATGTCAGAAATTATTCAAAGGTATAAGAAAGTCTGTCGACTGTATTATTGATGCTGTCTTTATATCAAAAGATTTCAAAACACTTCAACTTCTATGGCTGAATGCAAATGATCTATTTTATAATTTAGAAAACAAAAGCATAAAAAGGAAGTCAGGGATAGATCCAGTTCTTCCAAGTACCAAACAGTATGCTGTCACCAGCCACCTTGTCTCTCAGTGAAGTCCCATTTGGTTTAGTAAAAGGTAATTACAAACCACAAAGTATAAGCATATTTAAACTCTTTCTCAGATGAGGGAGGACAAGAATTTATTCACTGGCTTTCATAGTGTCCATTTCAAATTCCAGATGTCAGACTCACTGGGGTGTTTAACATTGTTTGGCTGATAGGATTCTTTGTCCTGTTTTTAATTCAGTTTTAATAACATTGGGCACTGTTGATGCAATAGCACACACTCATCAGGTTTTAAACTGTCTGATGTGTAATACTTGGTTTTCAAAATTAATTTCAACAGCTGAGTTTTGAGGTTTTCACTTTTTAGTGAAAGATTGTGTTTTAGAATCAGAACAAATCATTTGACAAGGCAACAACATTATGGATTATATTTTTTTAAGCATCTCATGAGACATAATATATTTAAATAATATACTGAAATCTTTTACAAAGTTTAAACCCAAACTGAACCTTTCTGGATTCATCTGAAATCACACAGAATAAGAAGAGCAGAAAGCTTTTTGCAGAAATCTCTGTGTGCTTTTCTGAAGTATATGGAGAAAAATAAGGGTCTTGTCTCATAAAACGTTCTAACAAAGATTGTAAAGCATTGGGTAACTGGCTGATTGATTACACAGAAGTCAAAAAAGACTGTTTCCATTTTATGCATGCCATCCAAGAGTATAGGTATTAAAATACTTTAACATTTCTATGTTGGTGATGAATAAATACTGAGCAATTGTAATTAATAACTATTAAAACTGTTTGACTGATCACATCGTCTGGCTTGGAAGTCTTTTATGTGCAGGTGTGTGCATTAATGGAATCCATTAAATTCATATATTTCAACAGATAGTAATTTACGATCTTTTATAAGATCTGTCATGAAACACAGTGAGAGATATAGAATTGTCTCAGTGCATTACATAGCAAATTGTACTCCCCTTTCCTCTGAAATGACTTGACTTTAGAAACTAAATATGAATGTCAATGCATTGGACAGCCACATTAGGTATACTTTTTGCTCTACCATCGCCTGGGAATATGTGGAATAAACCTTTTATCACTGGCAAAACTGAGAACAAGTGAACAATATTCAAAGTGGCTGGAGGAAAAAAATGTGTGGGAGTTCTATCTATTTCACTTTATACATAAAAAGAGAAAGAGATTGAGTGTGTAACCCTCATTTATGAATTGTAATGGCTCTCCTATGAGTTGCTAACTATTCTTTTCATCTTGTATTTGTTACTTTTTTTTTTTCTCTTCTTTTTTTTCATGGAACCTGAGAAGATGAAGAGACAAACCATTTTTTTTTTTAGCCATTCTACATCAAATTCACAGACCTATTCAGTCCTGGGTAGGTATAAAAATCACTTATTCATGTCAATAATAAAAGTACTTTCTTTTGTTCCAGAAAAATATGAAATGCAAGTATGTGAGGTTAATTAAAAAAAAAAAAAAAAAGGAATAAAGGCTGATTAAAACAGAAAACAGAAAAAAGACAGTTTCACGTCCATACTTTAATGAGTTAGTGGAGGATTATAGATAAACTATGTCACCTCTTAAAACACTACTGACAAATCTCTCAGGGAGGCTTTTGTCTTGCTTGTCTATTTAATAACACATTGAGTTTATCATAATTAACTATAGACAGTCAACATATTAAATGGATTAGTATCTTCTGTATATACAACCATATGCTTATCTATTTATAAATTTATTAGGTAAGGGTTATAATTATTATCACATAAAGCTTGAACCTTCACCTCTTTTTTTTTAGCACGTGAATTCATCATTTAAAAAAACTCTGCCATTCTTTGGCTGCTCAATATGACAGGTAATTAGCTTGGGAAACTGGAGTTTGTATCCATTATCCTAAATGTAGAACAACAAGTTAAATCCCTAAAGAAACCAGAGAAAACAACCTCTTGGTCACTGTTACCTCATTCTGATTTCTAGGTACTTGGGAACCATTTTGTCTGTAGGATGTTTGTCTACCCTTTGGTGTCACATAATCATTGGTAGTAGGTGGTCCTATTTATTTTTGACGTAAAATAAAGGATAAGATTGAACAGAAAGGGAAATTACATTGAAGTTGTTCTGAATAACTTAACAGAAGGGACAGACAAACCAGTTCAACATAAAGACTTAGAATTGTATGAGAAGATAAGGGGTGTCCTTCCTCTTTGTGGATTGTACTGGAGGACAGAAAGACAGAAAGTGCTATTTGAGATACCCCCAATATGATATATTTCAGAACAGAGTAAACAAAATGATTGAATTGTAGTCGAGTCATGAGGAAGGATCAAAAAGAATCAATCTGCATTGCTTGGCTATTGCTGACTAACAGGAATTTGTAAATGTTCTTTGAGAATATAGAAGGAGGTTCTATGTCTAGATTTGTAAGGACATACTATGAAAGGGAACTTCTGAAATGCCTTCAAGCTCAGTTAGAAAAAAAAACACCCCAAACCTGTTTAAATGAAACTATCATATTAAAAATGGAGCACAGAAGAAACAGATATTTTAGAATAGTTCATTATTATGCAAGTTATGGTGCGGAAAGAAGGTCTACTTAATACAGCCTGGTCTAGTTAAGGGTGTCCCTGCTCAATGCAGGGGGTCTGAACTAGATGACTTTTGGAGGTGCCTTCCAGCCCTAAATATTCTATGATTCTACAGAGTGCTGCTGAACTGTGGGGAAAATATATACATATATAAATATATATATGGATCCATATATACATACATACATATATATGGAATTCATACTAGCAAATGTATACAAAAGTAGAGACTCATGTGTGATAAAGATGATCCAAAATACCCAAAACTTTATTGTCAGGTGGTAGATGTCACTCAGACAATTCTTGTGCAACTAGGTCAGGTGATAATTATGATTTTGCTTAACATTTTTTTTTGTTGGTTTGTTTAAAATAAAGATATTTTGAAGGAGATTACAGACCAAAGTAGCAGATCATTTGAAGGTAATCTATTTGGTCAGTCATTCTGTAGCTCCTGTATGTGTGTTTATGCTCATAAATACACATCTATAAATAACATTTTCAAAGAACTGAAGTAAGATTTTTTGATCCAGGGAATCTTTTCTAAAACAGACCTTCATTCACAATTTCTGTTGCAAGAAAAGCTGTTATTATAGCTGGAACAAAGAAAAGGCTTGAAAATCACTTTCAAACAAAAAGACACAAGGGGAGGCTTGTGCATGCCATAAATTATTCTGCTAGATTCAAAAATTCCATATTCTGGGTGAAATAGCTGCTGGTGTGCCTTAAATAGCTGCTGGTGTGCCTTGTTCAGGTCAGTGACAAAAAAAACCAAGAGTTATGTGTTGTGAGAGAGAAGCACTGATTTTCTCATGTGTTTCCATCATTCCTCTTTTTCTATACTCCAAGTGCCTAGGATTTTGAGAGATGCTTTAAGTAAGCAACTCAGTCTGCAGGGTTGGCAGTGAGGAGTTCGGAAGAGCTGTAATTGTGAGAATAAGAGCAGTTGTAACTTTGGACTGACATTGAGAGCTGCCTTAAAAGAAGCTTGATAAGGTCAAACTAATAAACTTGGGAGTTGCTGAAGGGGAAACCAAATTCTGGAGCTGTGAGACTTTGACAGATAATTAGCATAAAAGAAGGTAAGTACCCCACCACAGAAAAAGTAAAAGCACAATCACAAATAGAACATAAATTAGGCAAAATGATGGACTAAATTTTTGCCCTCAAACCTACCAAAAAAACCCAAGGATGAAATGCTTGCCCTTGAAGCCATGAAAAAGGTACTAAGGACAGAATTAAGTTTATAATTATTAAATGAATGATGATTCACTCAGCACTTTATGAGTCAATGAAAATTAAATATATGTATCTGGTGATAGCTACTGTATTTTGTTTTCTTCATAAGGACCGAAACATATTGCTAAGTGGCACATATGATGCACCTTTGTAAACTGAAATCTTTTGGTTTGTGCGGTACATTGTGGATTTGCTTACCTAGCCATAGGGTGTTTCTGATAATTTCCTTTCTATTGTGTTAACTTGTCCATTGCATGTGTGACTGAACACTTCACAGAATCACAGAACCATCCAGGTTGGAAAAGAACCTTGGGGTCATCGTAACCAACCATATCACTTGAATGACAGCAGTTCATTGCATACAAGCTGTCATAATGAAGATGACTTACTGCTCATGTCCAAATACCACTTGCAGTGTCCTGCTGACTGGTCTAGTATTTTCTTTCTCTGCTTTTACATTTTCCTAGATATATTTATTAGCTGTAGACTCTCCAAAGTTCATGAACTCATGAACTAGTCTCTATCTAGTCTTCTGAATCTCCGGGATGCCTTCCACAAAAAAAAAAAAAAAGTGTTTAAAGAAACAAGAGGAATTGTTAGAAGAAACTATGGCAAATTTCATTACCTCCTGCTAGTCTACTTTACTTTGAAGATGGCCTGTGTCATAAAATATTTATTTTCCCACCCTTTTTAATTAATACACAGATTTTGTGTGATGCTTATTATAGAAATTATGCCTATATACTCACCTGTAGTACCCATGTGATGTAAATTCATTTCTGTCAGAATTTCTTTTGCAAATTAAAAGGTACCCAACCCTGAATGAGGCACAGAGGAGCTCCTTTTTCACCTGGCTTCTTAAAATTCTCTTGTATCTTTGTCTTAAGTCATTGGTAATAACCAGCGTGCTTGTCTAAATGATGATTCAAGATTTCAGCCTTGCAATTCCTTAAATAAGTATCACTTCTATGAAGGAATCTTACATGTCTCTGAGAACTTGACAATAGAGAACACTGACTCTTTTCCTTTCACCCACCATTCTACAACAATATGTCCATTATGTTACTGTTAGAGTAGCATGAACAAAGCAGGGTTTGATACGCACAAGGTGGCTTGTTATTTGAGTCCTTCATGTATTTTTTTTTAGCAGGAACCAGGACTTAGTTTAATCCCATATTAATTTTCAGGCTTTTGAATTTCACTTGTCTTCTAATCCTTATTCCTAAGGTTTTTGCTATATTTCAAACCTCCACCCAGCTTTTGAAAACTTATCAAGAAGCCGAGCAAAACAAGGTCACACTAGAGATGTTTTGAGGAGTACAAGTGTAGATTTTATGTCTTATTTACAAAGATTCTTGAGGTCCATGCAACTATAAACAACTAGTTTGTAGTTGCTTGTGAAAACCTAAGTACGGCTATGCCATGTCACCATCTATCCTGGTATCCAAAACAACAGCATTAACCATGATGAGAGTACAAATGCCACACCTGTATGTAATATTATTTCCCTCACATATCCTGCTCCTTTCAACAATATGCAGATCAAGGTTTTCCTATGATGAAGGTGGTATCTTTAATTTTTTTGGCTGGGATTTACAGCTTGAGTCCTCATTGCCCATCATACTGTGCAAACTAGAAGTAAAATGCTGTCATTCTAATCAGGCTGTATTTTACACCCATTTTCCACTGATGCAAATGACAACATCAGAGGTAAGGAAATGGCAAAAGAAGCACTCAGCCTTAATATGATTCTCCCTTTGATTACATTCTTGATAAACATTTCCTACAAGCAGTTTTGTGTGAGAGAAAATTTCAGAAGAGAAGTGGATGTATAGAGGGGTGGATTTTTTATTATTATTTTTTTACCTTATAATGCAAAATGTAGTATAAGATCATTGCAAAACTCTAGCCAGAATTTTCTGTGTGCAAGCTAGAGACAATATTTGTAATACTTCTGTTTATCTGTGTATCTCCCAGCAGACCTGTTTGTAAGTCTGCTTCTGTGCACATTTCTTTGTGTATATCAGTCCGTTTTTCTTCCTGCTGCCTCTCCCTTGTTCTTTTGTTATGTATGTGCTGTCTCTTTCCCAAATCCCTTATGCTTATTTTCCAGACGCATTTATTTATGTTCCCTCGCTAATTGAAAATCTCATATTTGAAGTTATTATTCTGATTGATGTCTGTCATTTTGATCAAGCAGTTGCTCACAGATGCTTTGTTAGAATAATTTTGCTTGTTAGTTTATCACCATCCATCTCCCTTCTGACCTTCTGTGATGCTTGGTAGCAAAACCATTAAATATCTCACATAAACAGAGAGACAATTGGCCATCCTCTCACTTGCACGTCTTTAGCTCCAGCTTCAAAACCCTGGACATTCAGCTGCATGGGCAGGTTCCATCTAAGACTGTAATGGAGATTTTTTTCCTTGATAATGGAACAGGGAAAACTGCTTGTCATAATACAATAATATTATTGTTCTTCTTTTCAGTTATATGCATTGTACAGAAGCAGGAAGGTGGCTGTGTATTATAGCATGTTTTTCCACAGCAGCTGGCAGTTCATTTCCTCAACCCAACAGAAAATATTTGTGCCTTCTGAGAAAATAAAATTAACAGCAAAATTAAAACTACTTTTAGGATGAAGTCTACTAAGATCTCAGATCCTCATTTTTTAAATTTAGGTTTTCAAAACAACTGTACTGTAAACTCATGAGTATTTCTGACAGAGAGGTTCCCTTAGTATCTAAAGTTCTGCTCTAAGCATGCCAAGAAGTCCAGTCTTGAGTGAGATATCTATTTTATTCCTAAATCCTCCCAAGATTCAGGCATTTCTCTACCTATCTTGTGTGAAGGGCTTGCTTACAGATTTATACACTGATATGTATTAAGTATTTATTGAGGCAGGGACCAGAACCCATGTGTTCTTCTCCCACATGGTTACCAAACCCAACAGACAAAGGCATCTTGCTTATTCACTCTTTCTGTCTGGCTTGATGAATATTTCATTTTATCTTGCAAAATGGAGTAACTTCAATAAAGAACTCAAATTATATGTACCCAATAATACAAATAACACAATAGTTAGAATTGTCTCCCAGGAAAGATGACATGAATTAAAGCTCACAAGACAAATGCATCCTTCTCTTCCCATTGCTTGTTGTAAAAGAAAACAATGCTTCCTACAGCATATTACAGTTGCAGTTTCAAGACCACCTTGAGACTCTACCAGGAGTTTGTGTGCTGAGTATTTGATGGGAATGTTCTTTTAAATCATGGAACTAATTAATAAAGTAATTACCAGTGTTTCATATGAAACAGCCTTTAGACAATACTGCTAAGATCATGAACTGGTGATTAAAACTGGGATTTTTATTCCCCTACTTGAAGCCCAGTTTACTGAGTAAGTTATTTCCTCCTCAGAGCAACTCATAGTCCTGGTGTTTGAGCTTTCTTGCTTATGAGATTGGCCTGAATCCTTGAAACAGGAAGAAAATTTGAGTCTCCCACATTCTGCTCAGTCCTTTGATCTCCTTATCTAGGCTATTCACTAAAACACACAGCTCCTCTGCAGGCCTTATATTTAATTCACCCAACTTTCATTTCTAAAGAGCATACTTTTGGGAGAGGACCAGGAATCTAAAACCTGATTGAAGGGTGGAAAACACTTGTAGCCATAAGCAAAGTGCCTTTACCTTTCAGAAATACAACTTTCATTCATATGTCTATTACACGTGTCCACTTTTGGTCAGAATTATGCATTTGCTTTAGGGGAGCTCCCTTCATCTTACAGTTATTGTGGATATGCTTTGGCAAGATTATTTATTTCACAGTCACAATGATAAGAAAATTAAAATCCTGAGAGATGAAGAACAGGGAGAAAGGCTAAAGGAAATAAAAAAGAACTTAAAGGAAAAGATGATGACATTAAGAATGGAAGACCCTTTTGTGAGTATTGTTCAAAATACTTTTTCAATGGTTTATGACAGAGTTGAATGGTAATAAAGACACCAATGCAATGTTATTGTAGTAAAAAATTTAAGGACTTAATTTTAATTGTACACTATAAGGGTACATTTATTTATTTGTTTGTTTATTTGTTTGTTTGTTTGTTTGTTAAATTGTTTTCTCCAAAATCAAATCTTCCTAGAAGTGATGAGAGACAATCACTCCTTGTATGGGGTTTTGTTTACAACAAAACATCAGTAAGTTTATATTGTGTTGTTAATATTTTATTTATCATTATTGGCTCATCAGTGTTTTCTGACGATCCAAAATCCAATATTAGAGTGAAATGTTCCATGAAATATTCCCATTTCAATGCACCACAAGTTTCTGATAACAAGCTTGTACCTTTTCTCATCCAGACTCTGTTTGTCTCAAGAAGTAAACATGCTTTCTTTCATTAAATTGAATACAAAAGCACGAGGCAGTAATTAGTCTCTTTTTTCTTGTGCTTTTTTTTTTTTTTAACTGTCATGGCTACATATACATAGTGATTGAAAAAAAAAAGAATGGTAATATTATGTACTTATGCTGTAAATTTTGTCTGCAGTGGTTATACCACTTTTGGTCATACTCATCCTCCCATTCTATGCATTATACATATGAATAGTCAGATATGTAGAAATGCCTATTTATTTTATAAAATTTTTTACTGGGTTCTGGACACAAATTCTAGATCTTGGATGTACTGTCTGGCACAAGTTCAGTTGAACTGAATAACCTTCAGTTTCTTTTCTTAAGTATTTTGACAACCTTCTTATAATTTTCCTTCTTATACTGTGTTTCTGTTGGGTTTTTTTATATACCTTTAAAAATTCACATTTGTGGATTTTTTTTTAAAATCCTTTTCTGATTTCATCTCTATTTTTCAGATAATGACTTTCTCAGTAAGAATATATTCCTTATTCAGATTTGAAATTTAATTCAGAATCCAGACAATCCAACTTTTTCCATTCATGGAGTATTATATATTCCTCTTCCATTATATGCCTCACTACTCACAGTCTCTTTAAATCTTATCTTCTCATCTGCACTGCATTTACTAACACATAAAGGAATTTCCAACATTACAGGAGTTACAGAATCTATGCATTCACTACCTATATGGGAAGCAACAAAATGACACCAAATGCCAGAATTTTATTCAATGTGTATAAGTATTGAGAGAGTGCCGATGCCTCCTTTCTCAATTAGTGGCTTAAGAAGGTCAAAACTTTCTATTGCAGAATTGGTTCAGCATAGTGTGTGTGCATTCCTTCCTTGGGTTTGGTCCAAAGAGCATTAATCTCTGTTATAGTAACTGTAAGATCATGGCTTTTAAGCTCATGCTGAATCATCTTGATTCATCTTGACTCATACCTTTACTGTTAGAATTTTTCTTTTAAAAAGAAGACAAAAAAGATGGGATGTCCAGCTACATGGTCTGATAAGGATTGCATGAGGCGGTTCAGAGATCTTCCCTTTTTGCCTCAAAGATCACCAACAGAACTTTCCACTGTACATGTGACTGACTGTATCTGGTATTTTGTCAGAAAATAAACTTCCCTGTATTCCAGTCACCCATAGGCCCCTTGTGGGAGGCTTCCAGGGCAATGACTGGGCCTTCATCTTTGGCAACTACCCCTTGGTCCTCCAAGCCCTGCTGCCCTGGCTGCAACAGGAGCTGGAGGAGATGGCCAAGGACATTACAGAAGTAGCATTGGTGTACAGCCTTCTAATCTTCAGCATGTGCTGCTTTGGCCAGGATTGAGAGGCTCTGACCTGGGTGCTGTAGGCACACAAGGAGCTTCACGGACTGGCTTGTTGGCAGCACCAACACCAGCAATGGGAGGCATATTCTACTCAGTTTGCCCCAAAGAGAAACAGCGCATAAGGGTGGCACCTGAATGGAGGTGCCTCACTTGCCATGAAGCTCAAGAAAATGTTGCTCCAACATTGTCCTGTGGCCACCAGTTTTGCTGGAGTTGCGGACTTCATTGAACAGCAGTGACAGTATAGTGCCCACATTACAAAGCAGAGATTGAGACTGTCAGGATACCTTCAGAGAGACCTTGTGACAATATGCAGACAGATGTCACAATCCTTGAAGAATCACCAGGTGACAGCAGCCAAACAGGAAGTGCTCCAGTCCACCTGTCTGAAAACAGCCCCCATCGTCCTCAGGCCTCCCCTCCATCTTCTCAGCAGGGGACACAGTCCCCAGGTGAGCAGCAGGCTGCAGGGACAGAGGCCATGGGTAGACTCCTGCCTCATGTCTGGGCAGAACTTTTCCAAAGTCATCAGCATCTCCTTGGTCCCGTGCTGCCCTGGCTGCGCCAGCAGCTGGCAGTGACATATGGGGCCTGGTGGTGGATTACTAATTTTGCAGAGAGCATCCTGCTGTATGTCCTGTGCTCCTGTGGTCCAGATGTGGAGGCCATGGTCAAGATGATGCAGATTGGCTCTGGGGAAGACATAGTACCACTGATGCATGAATTCATCAATATCACTGTGCAGCAGTGCAGTGAAGAGGCCCAGAGGCTCCTGCACTCCTGTGAAGCCAGACAGGACCGCATCCCTGCAGCCTCCTCTGACTTCTTAGATCTAAGTCCTCATAGGAAGGGACCCTTCATCCCAACCTGGCCTCTTCCACCAGCACAGAAGGATCCCACTGGAAGGAAGAAGACAGCACGACACGGGCCACGCTACCTTGGCGTGCCCCTAAGAGGAGGTGCCTTGTGCATCTTCACCCAGCTCTTCAGAGCCTGAGCAGTCCCAGGAGGAACCAATGGAGGCAGCGGCAGTGGCAGGACCCTCTTGCCAGGACCGCATCTGCAGACCTTCCATCTCCAGACAGGGCATGGACCCGTGTGGTTCCAGTGTCACTCAAAAAGAGGGGCCTTTCACTCCCAGGACTCTCCCCAACCCTCCAAGAAGCTCCCCTGCCTCTTAGTGCCTGCAGCACTATCAGGGCTCCAGCAGGGCTTCAGCAAGCTTGAGGGATGCCAGCTTCATGGTCTGATAAGGCCTGTATGAGGCAGTTCAGAGATCTTCCCTTTTTGCCTTAATGATCATTATTGCAGCCAGGGCAGCAGGGCTTGGAGGACCAAGGGGTAGTTGCCAAAGATGGAGGCCCAGTCATTGCTCTGGAAGCCTCCCACAAAGGGCCTATGGGTAGCTGGAATGCAAGGTAGTTTATTTTCTGACAAAATACCAGATACAGTCAGTCACATGTACAGTGGAAAGTTCTAAAGGTAAGAATAATAACTGTATACATAATTTAGGAAATTACCTTTTTATTTGTTTGGTGGTTGTTCATTTTGTTGTTTCTTTCCTGTCAAGATTTAAAGATAATGTAGAGCTCCAGAACTACTTAATGTAGTAATGTCCTCTTTGTTCCAAAATGGGATGTTTGATTTCATATGAGGTATATTTTGCAGTTACATACTCCTAAAAGCATCAAATGCGAGGATTTTATAGTATGGTTATCTTTAAGGTAATTTTCATTGTGGTAATCTCAATATCATTCTCTCTTCACAATTCAGGGGAAGAATTTTGCAGGCCTAAAAACCTTGCAAGATGAAATTTGAGGCTGGATTTACACCTTATAAACTCTACTTGACTTTCAAAGTATGAGTTTTTGACATTGGAAACAAAATAAATGCATTGACAAACATATAATTCTACTGGTAGAATAAATCGATAGTATTTTTCTTCTACAGCCCTGTATTTGCAGTTGTGTCATGATTGATATTCTCCAAACATATGACTAAATTAGAAACAAATAATATGCTAGACATAAATTAGTACAGAATAAAATAAGTATTGATAATATTTGCAGTTGTTTCTTAACTAGAAACCAATGTTTTGAGTTATTAACTCCAAAACTCCTTCCTTCTTTTTATTATTTTTCATAGTAGTTACAGACAGAGCTTTTAAGCCAGTCAGGGGAAAGTATATTATTTTCATCCCCCTTTTAAAGACTCTATAAAGAACTCTATTGTTCATAATAGCTTTGTTTACTGCGTAGTACAGCATGTTCTAATTATCACCTCTGCCTCACTAACCATACGGTTTATATTCTCATACTCATCAGTTATTTTTATGCCCCCTGCAGAAATGAAGAGAACATTAATAAGAATAATTTTTTCAGGATATCACTTTGTGTGAAATTATGAGAAATAACGAACTAAAGCATAGAAATTCAGCTTTTAGTGTCTCTCAAAAAAAATTTCTCTTTTTTCTTTCCTTTTCTTTTCTTTTCTTTTCTTTTCTTTTCTTTTCTTTTCTTTTCTTTTCTTTTCTTTTCTTTTCTT
>WYEA01014905.1:0-24580 GCA_033558465.1 Alcedo atthis
TTGTGTAACGCCCGTGGGCACACGTGCTTGTGTAACGCCCGTGGGCACACGTGCTTGTGTAACGCCCGTGGGCACACCTGCTTGTGTAACGCCCGTGGGCACACGTGCTTGTGTAACGCCCCTGGGCACACCTGCTTGTGTAACGCCCCTGGGCACACCTGCTTGTGCAACGCCCCTGGGCACACCTGCTTGTGTAACGCCTGTGGGGACTAGGCACACGCGGCTGTGTAGCCCAGGAGGGATTGGGCACACGTGTCTGTAATGCCCATGGGCACACGTGCTTGTGTAACACCCATGTGTGACTGTGCACACGTGTCTGTGTAACACCCGTGGGCACACGTGGTTGTGTAACACCCATGTGTGACTGTGCACACGTGTCTGTGTAACACCCATGGGCACACGTGCTTGTGTAACACCCATGTGTGACTGCACAGGCAGAGCCAGGCAGAAACCCCTCCCTGTCCCGGCTGTGCCCAGGCTGCGGCAGCCGAGCGGGGCTGGGAGGGGCAGTCTGGGCAGACTGGTGTGGGTTCTGACTGGTGTGGGTTCTGACTGGTGTGGGTTCTGACTGGTGTGGGTTCTGACTGGTGTGGGTTCTGGAGCCTTGGAACTCAGCTGTTCATGGGGGTGATCCCAGAGGTTCAGCTGCTTCACAAACCTGACGCTCACTGCTCAGTAACTGAGTTTCAGTGTCTTTTTGAGGAGATTGGGGACTTCATTTTTTCATTGAAAATTGTGAGTGCTGTAAAGTCAGGAGTGTTTACCCTTTTGCTACCTGTAAACCTTGTGTTGCTTTTAATTTTTGCAATTTATATGAGGTTTGTGTAGTAAAAAGTTTAAGAATGCCTGATCCCAGAAATACAGCATCTTGGTGTTTGTCAGTTTCTTGAATTCCAGATCTTTTAATAAGTGGAGTGGAAGTGAAATATTTATTTCAAGACAAGCTGGACAGGTAACTCAGAGTGGTCTGTTGGGTGTGCAGTTGCACGCTGGGTTTGTGTTGCTCACTGCACTAAAACTGCTCCTTTCAGCAAGGAGTATCTCTTTCAGAAAGAGCCTTAGCAATGCCTAAGCCTTTGGAGAGGAGCTTCATATTCAGAATTGAAGAAGTTGGCACATTACCCTGATTTGCTTAATAAACAGAATTTTTCCTAGATGAGTCTCTAACTTCACCTTCATTTTAATGTGATTAAGGTCTTGGAAAAAAAGAGTGGCTTTCATCAGAGTGCCAAGTAGAAGTACAAAGAAAGCTGAGAAAAGCAGCAGTGTGTGCTCAGGTTCTCTGAAGGAGCTTAATGAACTGTGCATTAACATCCATAATAACGTGGAGGTATCTGAATTCCTAGGTGATTACTGCTTCCCAGGGAGAGTGCAGGGGCTGGATGCCGTTGTAAACCAGGCTGGTGTGTACCATGGAGAGGGGCACTGAGCTTCAGAGGGGTCTGTAAGGTGGTGGTGTGCTCCATGAAGCCCAGTGACACGCCGTGGTGCTTGGCCATGAGCACCATCCCTACCTGTCAGTGCTGCAGGTGTCCTTGGGTACCTGTCACTGGCTGTTGAGCCTTAAAATGACCACCCACATGTTGCCTCTGCTGCTTCAGGTGGAGTCTGTGTGTCCTGAGTAGTTCTTCCTCAGCCCTGTGTTCAGTCTGTTAACATCCTGCTGATGGGATCTCTGATGGAGGGTGGCACTGAGCAGAAACTGGGCAAAGCTGCTGCCTGTTGGAACAGTAAAATGGGAGAAACAGGGTGAAAGATGAGCAAGGAGCAGCTCAGCCAGTACTGGTTTTGACCAGACTCTCCTTCAGGTCGCCCTGTGTTTATTGGCAGTGTAATATTTCTAATATTTTTGTTTAGACTCAGCCTGAATAAACTCTTTTTTAATAATTTGAGTAGCTAAACATGCAGCTTTTGAAGGCTGTGAGATCCTTTGTTAAAACATCTCATTCAGCTGGATTTAAGTCTTCTTCTCAACAGGCTCATTCACACAGGACCTTAATGAGATTTAGCTAATGTGCTTTAAATCAACGGAAGGGTTGAGCTTGGCGTAACTTTCCAGTGTGTCTTTGTGCAGACATGCCCTAATAACCTTGGTCAGTTGTTAAGACATAGGGTTCTGGATGGCAGTCAAAATACCAACTACTTAAAAATTCATTAGTGCCTACAAGGAAAGAATATGTTGGTGCTTTGAAGACTTTGAAGTGAGAAACTCACTTGGGGGTGAAACTTCTTAAGGTGCTCCTCGACTCCCAAGTGTTAGGAAGTTGGGGAGTATTTAGCAGCACTTTGCCTTCTGCTGGGGAAGGGAAATGGTGCCTCTGTAGTAATTGCATTAGGAATTTGAAGTATAGTTTTCATTTTTAGGTGTGGGTGTAGTTTGCTCTGGGGTGGGAAGGGAGAAGTCTTGCCTGTGGCATTTAAGGACATAGGCCTTCATTTTATTGCGTGGGAACGAACTTGGGTCGCAAGAGGTACCTGAAAGGACAAACATGAGCAGTTTTCAGACCAAAGAGGCTGGTGCTCGTGGGTCTGAAGCAGCACTTGGGTCTCACCAGTGCTGGCTGGGCTTTGTAAACCTTGCTGGTGAACTCAGAAACAGGGAGCAGAGTTTTGCTTCGTAGGAGCAGATGAGGCAGGTTTTTGGACAGCTCTCGGCAGCAGTGGCAGCTTTTTTGATTGCTTGTTAATTTGGTCATTAATGTTTTAAGCCCCGTGACAGCGTGTGGCTGCGTTCAGTGGTTTCTCAGGCTTGCTGCAGTTGTCTGTTCAATGTGGGAACGGCTGTGGCAGGAGGAATCTTCTTCTGAGGTTCCTCTAGGATTAAAAAAAGCCTCTCTCAGGAGCTGGGAAAGCAGGACACGTCTGAATGCAAACCACAGTGCCTGTGGGTCCCGAGGCGTGTCGAGAACAGCAGAGAAGCCTTTGTTTTATTAATACCTCAATGGCAGAAAACCAGTGCAGAATGGTGTGTGATGGGTGTGACTGGAACCAATGGCAGTCTGGAGAAAGCTGCTGTTCCGTGATTAACTGGGAATTGCCTTGAGTTTAGCGTTGGGTTGTGTGTCTGACCAGGGTAACAGGGCCCTGGAAGTGGCTGTTCAGTTGGAGCTGCCACAGAGCTCCTGCGTTGCCTGCTTTGCTGGTCCTGGAAGCACAGAAGCACTCCTGCTCCCCAGTCAGGCTGGCAGTGCTGTGGGGAAGGGGTTTCTTTCTCACCTTCCCTGATCTGCCACTTTCTGCAGCTTTTCTGTGCTGACCCGAGCCCTGTGTCTCCTGGTGAGTGTGAGGAGCCCTGTCCCAGCATGCAGGCTCTGGTATGGCTCTGCTGCTGTGCGGTGGCATCAGCTGCTGGGCCTCAAGGATCTCTGTTTTAATTTATTATTTGCAATGAAACAAAGTAAATATGATGCATTTGTTACTGGATTAAATTGTGGGTAGTCTGGTGCTGCAGACAGTGGGAATTGACCTTAAGTCACAGTCTACACTGCCCTTTCCAGCATGGCTCTGCAGCACTCTCAGGAGTGGGTACTGAGCAGTGAAGTGAGTTTTAAAATGGGTTTTATCTTCTGCTCAGACTTGTCTCATTCCTCATGTGCAGGGAGTCCAACCCCTTTCCCCGTTGCCATCATGTGTCTGTTGGCAGAAGTTCAGCTCAGACACAGAGCATAACTTGTATTTAAACACAAGTGCTTGAGTTGCAGAGATGCCAAACGCTTGATCTGCCATCGGAGGGAACTCCAGATACTCTGCTGCAGTTCACGTTTCTCACCACAAGTGTTTGGAATCCATCTACAATTTAGGTGAAGATAAATTTTAGGCAACTTCTAGCTGTGCATCATGTGTTCTTGCAGGAGAAAGTCGTTATTCACGTGAGTCTGACAGCTAATTGCAAATAATAAATTGAAGAATGTAATTAAGCTGTCACCTTAATTGGATTCTAATCTCCTTAGTCCATGCAACAGCCTGAGCCCTCATGGCTCTTCAGCCATCTGTGAATCCAGACAGGTCCTGGGCGGGGTGTTGCCCCATGTGCTTGCTGGGTGGCAGCTCTGTCAGCACCCCTGGAGCTGCTTCACCCCAGCTGCCTGTGTGACTGCCCCTTCCCCACCCGTGTGTCCTGGCCCAGCAGGGCAAGGCCACCAGCCCTGGGTGGGCCCTGGCTTCCCACGGTCACCGTGGGGAGACCACCCCGTTCAGCTGCCTAATGCTGTCTGACACTGCTGCTCTAAGAGGTGTGTGGAGGTGCACAGTGGCCTTTCCACACCTAGGAGGGCTTTTCTCCTCTAACCTGCACCTGGGCCAGCCCCTGGAATAGGCTGTTTGGCCAGGTTCTAATCTTATCTAAAGCCTTGTAAACTCCTGTCAGCTTTTGGCCTTCCCGGGTTAATCGTGTATGAGCACAGGAGGTAATTTGGAGGAGAGAGAGATGAATGTTAATCAGGATTGGTGGAAATTTCACTTCTAGCCTTTCCATTTGATGCAGGGTCCATTTTACTGCCTGTACCTCCCTGATGTTGAAGGGGTTTTATCTCAGTTTACATCACTTCCCAGCTTCTGATCAGCTGTCTTTGTCAGGGAGAGCTGTAAAACTCTGTCATCTTGTTAACTGCTGGCTGCTGAGGAAGAGCTTTGATGCAGAAGACTGATATCTGTCAGATAACCCAATCTGCTGCCTGGAGATTTCTGTTTGTGTGACACTTCTGACTGAAGAATAAAAATACACGAGCACACGCTCCTTTCCCGAGGAGAAGTAGCAGATGAGGCTATTTTTGCCCTAATTTGGAGCTGCTTGTTCATCATCTGGGAGCCCTCATCCAAACACTTTCATCTAGCTCTTGTGTTTCAGCTTCCAAGAACGAATACAGAGCCTATTGTGTGCTGCCCTGATGTGATTCTCAAGAACAATTCCTGAGGAGTGATCACCTCATCTTTGAGGAGACAGCAGTCTTACTGGTTTGCCACACCAAGAGAAATAGGATTATGTGGTCTTTTCTTTTGCATCAGTGGAGATGCCAGTTAATGCTAACTAAGAAGCTTATCCTGCTACCTTAACCCAGCTCCCCTGAATGGCAGGTTCCTGCTGGTGTAGCTCTTGCCCTGGTGTTTATTGGCATGGCTGCAGTTGACAGAGGTGTAATTCTGCCCTGTCCTTTTCCTTTCCAGTCTGGGATGATAAAGTTGCCAGACTAAACTATGCCTGTCTCCATCACTGATTTTCTTGGAGAATAAAGCAAGTCTACGACAGAAAATGCCAGATTATTTTATTTTTTTTTCTGTTCTGGCAGGAAAAACAAAACAAAACAAAACAACCAACACAAACCCTCATGTCTCTGTGGGAACAGCAACAAACCCCCTCAGAAATAACCCCACTCCAGACACCACCACTGCCCCCAGAGCCTGAGCTGGTGTCTGTGGCCTGGTCACCTCACCTCTCAGACCTGTGCAGGCAGCTTGGAGAGCTGAGAGGGGCAGCACCAGCTACCTGCCCACGTGCTGGGCAGCAGTCAAGAGCTGCTCCTGTGCCCAGACATCTGCACTTTTGTGGGGAAAGGCTAAAAATGGGAATGCCTTTTTTTATTAGCACGGCACAACTGCCTGCACTCAAAATAATCTCCTCCTTTGGTCTTAAGTTCAAGTGAGAAATAATTAATTATGCTGTCATGATATTTACCTTAAGAAACAAGGCTTAATTAAACCCTTGTTTGAAGGCACTACTTTCCATTCCTTTCTGATTTAATTAGGAATGCTTCAAGGGTACCTCGGTGCCCAAGGAGCAGTTCTGTATGTATATTTTTCTCTCTTAAGAAGATGCATCTCTTTGAAAGATCACTATCTGTCTCACCTCAGGTAACCAGAATTTTCTAGCAAATGGGCAATTAACAGCTATTAAGAGGTTCTAAAATATTAGCACTGGGTAATTTTTCAAACAGCCTTAAATTGCCCCGAGCAGAAGGGTCTTTGTCAAGTCCCATTATTGTTGCTGCACTTACAGCAGCCATTCAAGCTGCTGCCTTTTCCTGAGCAGCATTTGAAGGGAGGCTGAAGAACAAACCCAGCCTCTCCTCTCTTGTTAGATGCATAGCTGTGGTGTGTGAATGCCCAGTAGCTGCATTTCCACCTCCAGCAATTAAGGGAAAATGTCATTAACTGGCTTTTGAAGTAAGGCCAGAGTGCAGTGGGCTTGGTTGCTTGGATGTGTTCCTGGCTTTGCAGAAAATGTCACTTGATAGGGTTTTGCAAAGGCTGTTTCTAAGGGTCTGTGGGGTCCTTGTCTCCCCAGCTGGGCTTGGTTCATCTGCAGCTGCACCTTCATTTTCTGAGCTCAGTAACCACAGGTTGCAGAACTTGTGTCACTGCAGATTTCTGTGCTGTCCTGGAGAAAGTTCACACTCAAATCTGATAATTCATGTTCCTTGGTCTTGGAAAGGGCAACAGGGGTGACCGTGGACTGGGAGGGTGATTCAAGGAGTGAATGTGGGAAAACTGCACTGCAGTCACCCCTCTGGGGCAGGAGAGATCCAGTGAACTGTACAGGCTTTCCTGTGCCCCCCAGCACTGACACTAAAGTGCAGTTGCTGCAGCATGGTGGGGCAGGTGACAGGGCTTACTGGGGGTGAAGGTGTTGGTGGGAAGGGCAGTTTCTGCCAGTCTGCCAGTCAGCTGTGCCTCACTGTCTCTCCAGTCTCAGCTTCCTGGGTGGTTCTCTATAAAGTAGCTGTTTGAAGAGGAAGGATTTAGTCCTGCAGAAGATTCATGAGTAGCTCTTCACATTTACACTCTCTGAAGCCCGAGTGCTGCTTGCAGTGGCTGCTGTGCAGCCCTGCAGAGCTGGATACGGGCAAACTGCTCCCCAGAAAGCTCTTTGGCAATACCTGTGGAACTGGAATACAACCAGTAGGACACTGAAACCTTCATATTGGGTGACCACGAGGGAATAATCACAGTGGTCCCATTCAGAAAGAGTTGAACGAGCCTCAGCCTTATCTTCAGGGCAGTCTGCTGCTGATCAGATCCAGGAGTGCTCAGAGTTGGTGTCATGTGGAAGGGGACAGGGCACGTGTGCTTGTCCATCTGTCTTGGGTGACCAAGAAATGGCAATTCTTTCTCCAATTCTAGGTGCTGTTGCTGCTAATGATACTTAAAGAGGGAGCCTCATGACCCAGCAGGATTTCTGAGCACTCCTGCAAGTCCCGAGGGTGCTGCTGTTCAAATAAGAAGTTCTCCTTCCTCCCTGGCCCGAGCAGCATCCCCCGGGGGCTGCATGCAAGTCCCTGCCATTCTGGAAGCCATGGGGATTGGCAAGAACACCACGTCGAAGGCGGTGGAGGCGGGGGGCTCGGCTGAGGGGAAATATGAAGATGAATCCAAACATCCCACTTTTTTCACCCTGCCCGTGAGTACTGCTGCTGTCACTGCTGCCTCTGGGTCACTCTGCACCACACCTGCTTCCAGAGGTACCAACACCTCCCCTGCCAGACAGACACCTGGCTGGTGGTGCCTGTAGGTACCAACACCTCTCCTGCCAGACAGACAGACACCTGGCTGGTGGTGTCTGTAGGTACCAACACCTCCCCTGCCAGCCAGACACCTGGGGTGATGCTGTCTAGTTATTTCGTGTCCAGAGCAGAGCTGTTGGCAGTGGCTCCTCAGGAGCAGTTAATTGTCCTGGTGCACCACACACCAGCCCGTGTGTGCTGACTGAGGGTAGCAGAGAGCAGGAAAGCACTGGCTGCTCTGCTTTCCCTGTCCAGACTCCCAGCTGTGTCAGCCTGTTGTACCCATCTGCCTGTTGCCACACTGCCAGTCAGCCTGCTGCTGGTTGCCCCCACTCTCAGCTGACACTGTCCAGGCTTTGGGGAGCTGTGTGCCATGTCTTCCAAATTTCTCTGCATCCCTAGGCATGCTGCTACAGAAATGATTGCTTAGAATATTTCCTGACAAAATGTCAAGGTCCAAAAGAGGAAACTGCATGACATGAGTTGTGATTACAGAGAAAATGATTATTTTAAGACTTGTTATTCTTTGTTTTCTTTTTTTGAGGTCGTGATCAATGGGGGAGCAACATCCAGTGGTGACCAGGACACAGAAGACACTGAGCTGATGGCCATTTATACCACAGAAAATGGCATAGCAGAGAAGGTATGTGGTGCTTTCCTTCCAGGAGGAACTCATTCTGACACTGTCAGTTTTGTCCACATTACTTTTACTTGTCTGAGAGATTTTCTTTCTCTAATTAAACATGCTGACTTGCAGGTTCAGATCAGCCCTGGGGGGAGTTCTGTCCTCATGACTCCTCTGGTCACACATTTTGGTTGCAGAACCATGGGAATGACTCAGCAAATGCCAGAAGCAGTTAATGCTCTTTGACCTGGCACCAAGATTCAGAATATGCAATTTTTTGATTTCTCCATTTCCACTGGCCTTTTGCATGGCTTCCCTGATAGGTCATTCTGTTCTGTGTCCAGTTCTTAGCTGTCCCTGCTTTTAGCCACGTGAATTGATGTGTTGAGCACCTTCAAAAGTGAGAACTTTCCCACTCACTTTCCTGATTTCTTCCAAGCTCCAAACTCAAACAATTTTTCCTTCTTTTTCCAAGCAGAAAGCTGGTTATTATTATTGAATCACAGCTTTACAAATGCATTTCAGGTCATTTGTAAAAACCCTTGAAACACTTTCCCTTAGGATAATTGTGACTTTTATCTCAGTTATTCAGGAAAACTCAGTGGAGGCCTCAGAGGCAACCAGCTTGGTTATGATTTTTCCAGCTTTTTTTCTCAATTCTGTCATTCCCTGAGCCTGTTCAATAGTAATTTTGCAAGCAGAGGTGGTGTGAATCTGAGCTTCTGTTCGAAAGGGAGGATTGCAGTAAGTCTGAACAGCACCTGTTCATGAAAAGTCAATACCTAATTGGCTTTGTGGTTAAGCCTTACCTCCAAAAACCCTCCATTTGACCCAGATTTTTCCAGGGTCCTGATTGAAACAAGAACAAAACCCTCTTGGCTCCAAGCGAGAGAGTCACGATGCTCTTTGAGGCAGTAACTTCTGTTGGGGTGAGGACAGTATCAAAGGGTGTAGGTAAGGTTTTCTAATTCAGACATCAAACTAAAATTCAGAATTGTAAAATACACCCAAAAAAGGTGATTTTTGACAGAGTTGTTTCAGTGCCACACTTCCCAAGGACACAATGAGCTGTTCCATGCTCCCTCTCTTGCAGACAGGCTGCCCCTGGGCTCACTGCATCCCTGATACCATCTTGATCATGCTGATAGTGGACACCCTTTGGCAGCTGTGTGATGCTGGGTGTGGAGCATGCTCACACTAGCATGGAAGGAGACAATCTGATAAAGGCCTTGAGCAAAAGCTATTGGGATGGAATTGTGCAAGGAAGATAAGTGATCTCTAGACACTAAACATGTCTTCATGGCCTGCTTGTACCAAATGTCTGCTTTCCTCCTTCCACCTGATCCACCTGATAGGACAAGAGGAAACAGCCTCAGCTTGTGCCAGGGGAGCTTTAGGTTGGACTCGAGGAAAAAGTTCTTCACTGCAAGGGTTGTTAAGCAGTGGAACAGGGAGGTGGGAAGGCCCCAGCCCTGGAGAGGTGTCAGCTGTGGAGATGTGGGACATGGTTTAGTGCCCTGGCAGAGCTGGGCTGATGGCTGGACTCGAGAGAAAGTTCTTGGACAAAGGCTCCAGTGATGGTAAATAGAGTCCTAGAATCACAGAAGGCTTTGAGTTGGAAGAGACCTTTAAAGGTCACCTAGTCCAGCTCCCCCCATGGAGCAGGGGCATCTTCATGAATGGCTTGTTGTTTGTCCATAACTACACTGACTGTTGAGTCTTCTCAGGATGAAGGAGGCCAGGAGAGGGATCTTTCATTTTTACTCAATGAAAAAATGGCAGCAGTGCTGCCAGTTGTTAGGATGAGTTGTGCAGTGACTGTCCCTTTTTCCTCCACCTGGGACCTTTGCCTTGTTTAAACTAACCCTGCTGAGCAGATCTCTGGGTGCTTAAGACTGGTCAAAAGAGTTTTCTGCAATGAGCATTTCTCTGTTTTGCTTTTCCACTGTAATCACCTTGACCTTTCCATGGTGGTGTGTGATCATTTACACTCCCTGAATGTGAATTAACCCAGTGGCATTTGTTTTCCCAACAGAAATCTGAGGGAAGAGGGAAGTACCAGGGGGCACTTTGGCTTCTCTGACCCTGTAGATGATAAAGCAAATGGAGATAATCTGAGCAGAATCCACGGCCCTGGTGTGATTTTTTGAAGAAGTAAAGACCATTTGAGGCAAAGTCACGAGCCTGGCAAAATTCCCAGCCTTTGTGTAAGGCTCCTTCACATGAGTGTGTGATGTTCTAGTGTGGATTAGGTCAGAACAGTAGTTATATAAGGTATTTTTTGGCTAGCTGAACTGGAATGATAAAATCTGATACTTCCTCCTGCTTTTCTTGTTGGTCTTTGGGCTCTGGAGCATCGTGGCTTCGTTCACAGGAATTTCAAAAGCCAGAGGGTTTTAACAAAACCATTCCACGTGGTTGTAAAGAGGAAAATGATTGAGCTGAGTCTTGTTTCACTGGAAAACCTCTGGGGATTTTGGGGTGTGGGCAGTTGCCTGCCAGCTCCCTGTGAACTGGGGTGTGTGGTGGGCCAGGGTGTGGCCAAACTCCCCCAGGTTAGTGCCCACTTGACTGCTGGGCTGTGGGTATGTTCAGCTCTGCAGTGACCTTTCCTGTCAACTGCCTGCATGTGTGGTGGAAGCAAAAAGAATAAATCTCGTGGTTAAGAAAGGTTAACCAAGACTGAAACCAAGAGAGAGTTAAAAAAGGAAGCAATTACTGTCATGAGGAACTTTCTTGCATGTTATTTTGGTCTCCTAGGATGGCCACTCTGCTTTGAAAATACCCATTGTTGACTCTTCTACTTAATTCCCGTTCTTTTTTTCTTGTTTAATAAGAAGTTTTGTCATGATAATCCCATTTTTGGCTGCCTCTTGGCCCCCGGGTCAGTTAAGTGATGAACAAACAGTTGGGGTGTTACTCTAAACAAGCAGGAAAGGGCTCAGAAGTGTGAAAGGCTTAAAAAATGTCCCTCAGTCTCATGGCTGGGGAGAATGAAACCATTACCTGGGCATTGCCTGATGATCCAGATTCACTGTACCAGTGACCTACTGGTGTTTGTACTCCCAGTTTTTCACACTCTCCCACCTTCTCCTGTCAAACCAGAGCTCGCTGGCAGAGACCCTGGACAGCAGTGGCAGTTTAGATGCCCAGAGAACTGACATGATTTACACCATTGAAGATGTCCCTCCTTGGTATCTCTGCATTTTTTTGGGGTTACAGGTAAGTTTTGAAGCACCTCTCATATTTTCCTCAGTAACTCTAAAGCTCTTTCAGCATTTTCTCTGTAGTTTGTTGCAGTTGTGTGTGGTAATGTCATTCATCCCACGCTCTGACATGTTTGCAGAAGGTGTTAAGCTGTTTCTGAAGCTCATCACAAGGATTACTGTGTTGACAGTGATCCAGATCACTGCTGGCTGGCCCATGCATTTGTGAGGTTCCCTTCACTGTTCAGTCTCCTGAGCTGCTGTGAGCAAATAAGTGAGCAGAGGCAGAGTGGGAAGCTTCAGAAAGTGACACCTGGCACCTCTGAAGTGAAAGATGGAGAGAGATGATTGTTTAGTCCTGAAATCTTGGATGTTGAAGCTGCTGCTCTAGTAATTTCAGTTCTGCTTGATAGCAGCCTCCTGGGCCTGTGGGCTTGCTGGTCAAGGGCAGGCAAATTCTGCTCCTTGGAGTGAGAGCTTGTGCTGCCTGCAGTGAGCTGGGCCCTGCTCCCAGCTCAGCTCACACGTGTGTGAAGCAGAGCAGCTCTTTTCATCCCCTTGCTCTCTCAAATGGCAATAATATCTGTTCCACAGGAATGCTGAGAATTTGCTAATATCTGTAAAGTATGTTGAGATCTCCAAGCATCAACATTCCAAAGCATCCTTTTTATTCCTGCCTTTCCCCAAGGACAGGCAGTTCAGTAGGGTCATCATATTTTTACTTGCCTTGTTGCATATGGTGACTGTCGTCTGTTTGCTTGATGTATTTGGATTGAAGAGGTATTAATGAGTACCTGGTTTGGGGTACTTGGGAGCTTATTTGCATCCTGGTTTGTGTGCTCTCAGTCCATTTGTAAGCTAATGGTTTTTCACATGGTTGCAAGTGAATGGAGTTATTTATCTGCTTTTTGGAGCTGGAAGCTGTTTGCAGCACAGTTACCTAGATACCTCCTCACCAGGAACAGTAGCCACGTAGCTGAGTAAATAACCCAGGGAAACAGTGGTTGCTGGCAACAGGCAGGGGTAGCTCAGTGTGGAGGGACAGGATTTGGAGAAGTGCTTGGGGCCAGGAAGGGAGAGCTTTGGATAATTCAAAATAGAAAATATACAGTGCAAAAGATAACACATAAATTTATTTACTACTAAATATTGGCTGGGGTGTTAACAGATCTTTCTTTTTCTTTTCCCAGCATTACCTGACGTGTTTCAGTGGAACTATAGCAGTGCCCTTTTTGCTGGCTGATGCCATGTGTGTTGGGTTTGACCAGTGGGCTACCAGCCAGTTGATTGGGACCATTTTCTTCTGCGTGGGCATCACTACCTTGCTACAAACAACTTTTGGGTGCAGGTGAGATCGGGGTCTTGTTCCTAGTTGTTGAGACAGTGATGAATCTAGACACCCCCTGGGATTTCCAGGATGGAGCCCAGGCTCCAAGAGGGAGGTGGACTGTTTTCAAAGGATAAACATGAAACACAAGACAGCAGGTCAGACACAGGGCAGCTGGGAAAGCTTTTGGAAGCTGCTCCCCAAAACAAGGTGGGTCTGAAATGAGAGAAGGTGTTTCAAGGGTAAGAAAATAAAGCAGGGCAGGGAGAGGGAAGAAGGAGGAGAGAAATCCGTGAGGACAGAGACAGTAGAAGTTTTCTGGGGAAAAGGAAAAATTAATACACCTTAGTAAAGAGGAGCTGTTACATTTTTATATTAATCCTACAGCAAATCATGTGCTTGTCAATTACAAAAGCTGGAGAAAAATGATGAGAGTAACTTATTTTTTTCTCTGAACCAAGTGTCTCTGGTACCTTCTAATGCAAAGAGATCATTTGAGCTGTTAGCTGCTCTGAGTTGGCAGGTAACAAACCTGCTGGGGCTGGGGTGCCTGTACCTGTCCTGTGGTCTGGCCTCCTCAGGCTGCAGGAGACCAACAGACCAGCTCAAGTGTTAGCAAATACTTGTTACAATCTGGTGTTGGTCAGCACGGGATGTTGTTAGGTTTTATTAACATGAAGATAAATCTTTTTAATTTTTTTAATGTGGGTTCTCCAGTAAACACTGCAGAGAGATGTTTGACATGTTGACTTAAACTTTTGTTGTCTCTGCCTGGGAGAACTGGGAGCAGCTAAAAGCTGCCCAGTTATTTCTTCATCTTCTTGAACAAACCAAGAGTGATAAGTAAAACTAGAAGACAAGTGTGTATTTTTAGCATCTGCCCTCATAGGGTTGCTGGAATGATTAGTGGGTTGTTTAGTTCAATTTCAGACAATGGGAGCTGAAATCTTGCATTCCAGTAGGAAAAGGGCTGATATTTGGGGTTGTTCTCACTGCAGCCTTTCTGTGTCTGAAGGGGCTTCAGGAAAGCTGGGGAGGGACTTCTGCAAGGGCCTGTGGGGACAGGACAAAGGGTTTCAAAGAGGAGGAGGGGGGATTTAGATCAGAATTGAGGAAGAAGTTCTTCCCTCTGAGGGTGCTGAGACCCTGGCACAGGCTGCCCAGGGAAGCTGGGGATGCTCCATCCCTGGGTGTGTTCAGATCCAGGCTGGATGGTGGGAGGTGTCTCTGCCCATGGCAGGGGGTGGCACTGGATGAGCTTTGAGGCCCCTTCCAGCCCTGACCATCCTGTGCCCCATTTGAATGGTGTCTCTGGGTGGTGGAGGTGCCAGCAGGGTGCAGGGGCAGGGGTGGGTCACTGGCAGCTGCAGATCAGGTTTTTGTCAAAGTCTTCCACATGCTTCACGTTTTCCAATGTCATCTTTAGCTGCTATTTTAGTTAACTTGGGTTAACCTTCTTTTTTCCTTTGAAAAAACCCTTCTCTTTATTTTTGATGGTCTTAACTTACAAAGTGTCTCTGCTGTTGGATGGAAAGTTTGCTCTGATGACAGAAGAGTGCAGCGAAGGTTGTTGAAAGAGAAAATCTTCTTTGCTCAGTGTATTTTCTTTTAGTCAAGGCTACCTGCAGTTAACAATCACATTTTCTGCCTGATTGGCTTCTGATGCTCACAGGGTGGCTTGCTTTGGCTGCACTCAGGTTCTCAAGTACCTCATCTTGAGAGGAGCTTGGCTTTCCTCTGCTGCTTCCAGCTCTCTTCTTATGCCTCAAATTACCAGAAAACACCGAGGTTTTGTGTTTCCTGAGCCTCGTATCTCTTCACAGAACTAAAGTTTGTCACATTTTGGGGTTTTTATACTGGCTAATCTGGGGCTCTTTCTCTTTATTACTTGCTGTAGAGTGATGCTGGGCTCTTGCAGAAGCCAGTGTGGTCCCATCAGTTTGAAAAGCTTCTGTGTGATCCCACCCTGCCCTCCATGGTGGGTGGTTTTGTTGTGGTTTGGTTTGCTTGGGTTTATTTTTTTCCTTTTCAGTGGTTTCCACTTACACTGTAAAGAACATGTTTATATATTGGAGTGGAGATTGTGTTTGGCTCTTAAAATAAGTGAACTTGTATTTCAGGAGAAAATGTCCCCACTTGAATGTTTTATAACTATTTAACATGTGATTCTGGTTTTATGTAAGGGTGGGAATTGGATATAGCAGCAATGTTCTGTAAATGAGATTTTAAAGTATTTATTGGCAAGTCTGTCAACTGTGAAGTATTTCAGCAAATAAAGCCACTGTGGTTTCAAAAGGTCAAATTCCATGGTTTCGAGGTCCTGAAAGATGGATTTAGCTCAATTATGAAGTGGAGTTGTGGTCAATTTGGTACCCATACTCACTTTAGGAATTCAAGCTATTTATTAGATTATGTAATAAGCCAAAAGATTTGGCAAGGACTCGGAGTAATTAATGTGACTGAGACCATCAAATGCAGCTTTAATATACCTGAGCACCTCAGCTTAGTGGCTGTGCCCATCACTGCATTGTCTGAGCATTCTCACAGCTGGGGGAAGCATTCAGAGGATGGAGACCTTTCCAGATGCCTCTCACTGCATGGAAAGCTCTGTCTTCCTGAGGGCTGGTGTCGTAATTGAGCAACCTCACAATTTAGATGGGAAATTAAATGATATCCCAGTGGTAAGCTGGTGGTTCTTTACCCAGCTAGTAAGGAATGCCTGGCATAGTGATGGGAAAGTTGTGTTCCCAACAGCAGCTGTCTCTTCAGAAAGAGGCTGATCTTGGTTGGCTAATTCTGAACAGTAAGTCTGCATAAATATAAATAAATTATATATACTCTTTCTCCTTAAAAAAAACCCCAACCACCAACAATATTTTGAACCTGCTGACCCTTTTGCTCAGCATTCCAGGTTGTGTCGTGCAGGAGCTGAGGGAGATGTGCTGAGACCTTACTGCACAGTCCATGCACAGGCTGTTCCACGTGGTCTGAGATCCAAGCAGCTGACTGCATGCTGGGGGCACAGCCTGGTGTAGGTGGGCTGGAGGAGCAGCAGCTTGTCACGGGTCTGGGCCCAGGAGAGGTGAATCGTGGGCTGGGCACTGCCAACCACCCCTCAGCAGAGCTGCTCCCTGCCAGGGGAGCTGTGTGCAGCCAGCTGTGCAGCCAGCTGTGCAGCCAGCTGTGCAGCCAGCTGTGCTCACGCTGCATTGATGAGTTTCCCTTTCTGATGCACTTCCCAGCCTTGGTGGGTGGTGGGTGAGCTCTGGGATTGCCCATGGCCCAGACAGCTTTCCCAGGGGTAGTGTAATGGTTGTAACCTCCTGCCTGTGAACTTCACCACTGCTGGCAACGTGGTTCTTGTTTGAGCACCTCTGTGTTCAGCATGTTGGAGGAGCTCTGGGGTTTTGATTATTTTTTATGCCTTTTCTGATCTTTATCTGAATCTCCTACAGTCGGTTCCTTTTCCCTCCCCGGTGTTTGCTGTGGCACCAGGGCACTGCACTGTGGCTGTAAGCCAGCCACGACCTCCATCAGGGGGCAGTGGCTCTGTGTGACAGTCTGACATCTGCTATGAATCTTGTTACAGTCCTTCACGGCTGTATTTATAGACAGTTCAAAGTGCATCCTCCCTGCAGTTGAGTAACATCTGGATGTTTGCACTGTTACACAAGCCACGGGAGACTCGGTAGCTGCCTGGCTGCTGCTGCCAGATGCTCTTCAGATCTGAAGCCTTTTAGGAAGTGTAAACACCAGTGCTGAGAATGCCATCTTGAAATTCTTGCAGCGTTTGTGGTTATTGTTGGTAGCCACCTGGAACATCTAATCTGCTCTTATCAGCCCAGTAGTTGTTTACCTGCACACTTGGTGATGCACGTGTGCTGACTGAGCTGCCAGCAGAACACGTGCTGCAGAGCATCTCCATGCCAGGGTGCAGGAGGTGCCTCTGTACCCCGCGTGCTGCTGAGTCACCCCTGAAGCCCCTGTGGTGCCTGCTCTGGGTGTTGCACTGATAACTGCACACGCAGTGTCTTCTGGTAGGTCTTGGTGTGAAGTCTTGGGACTACTAAGGCTGGGTCTCAGTGAGCTCTCCTGTTTCCCACATGCAGTACCTCCAGTGAGGGTGGTTTTTGGGTGATGCCCTGGCACGGTCCCGTGACACTGAGAAATGTCAGCATCTCTTCTTTCTCCTTCCACCAGGTTACCCCTGTTTCAGGCGAGTGCTTTTGCATTCCTAGCACCTGCCAGAGCAATACTGTCCCTGGAGAAGTGGAAATGTAATAACACAGGTAAATGTCATTCCTGCTTGTTGTGTAAGTGACAAATGACCCAGGTGCAGCTGCCAAACATTTTTAATATGGAAACTGAAAGTAATAAGCAGGGAATATGGAAAAAAAGGTCTCCTTTTAGAATGTTAAAACTTTGTACCTTGGAAGAAGATTCCTAAAAATACCTTTGTGGAATTCTGTTTGTGGGGTTTGAGTTAAGCAGGTTTTTTTCCATATTAAAAATGGTGATGAAAGAAATCTAGCAGTAGCATAAAACAATTCTTTTGTTAATGACATAGGGGAAGGCAAAAGGATTCTGAAAATAAATATTCCTTTCTGGTGTTTGGAAATAAATATTTCAACCGAGTCCTTTTAATTTGAGTAGTAGGAAATCCGAGCACTGCTCAGCATCACTTCAGGACCAGTATTTTTCCTGTTTAACTCGCCCAGCAGATTTTGCAGAGCAAGCTTTTAACAATATTTGGATTTTCATAATCCTGAAAGGTTTTTAATTTATTTAATGAGTGAAAATGTGCAGCAAACTTGTTGCATAGGGAGTGTTTGCTTTAACTTGGGTTAGAAAGCAATTGGGGATGGCTCTGGCAGCTTTAGCAGGGAGTGTTTGCTCAGGAGTGAGGCTGTGGGCAGTGCAAGAGTGGTACAGAGACAGGCTGCTTGCTTCTAACTAAACTCTTCTTGGGATTCCTTTGATCCTTTAATAACAATTTGCTCACAGCCATTTGTTTCCCTGATATTTTCCTATATAAAACTTAGCTTTGAGTACTCAGTCATGTTTAGCTGCTGGGAAAGAGCTTGAGGGTTTCTGTGCCCAAGAGGTGAAGCACAGGGTGGTGTGCTGTAGCAGTGCTGGCCAGGCTGGGTAGCTCTGCTCACCAGTACCTAATCCACACCTTGTCAAGAAAAAATGCTGCCTGATAGCGTTTGATGGCAGAGCAATTTTACCCACTGCTTCAGATTTTCCAAAAGAGCCTTTGCTGCACCTGCTCTTGAACCTTTTAACCTTCACAAGTTGTCAGATGGAGTTGTTACCACAGGTCAATTCATCTTTCAGTGAGTGACCTAAATTGGGGAACAACAGAGGTTGGAGTACTTGGTTCCTAGTGAGCAGCTGAGTGATTCTCCATTCATCCGTTTGTTGGAGGGGGAGGAGAATCCCTAATTGACCTTTCTTTCAGATTTTTTTCCACTTTGTTACAGTGGGTAAAATGAGTGCTTAGCTTTTGAGCTCTGTGACTGTGGCATTACCTGATTTGTTGATCTGCAAGTCGGGGCTCGTTTGCGAGACGCAGCGTGAGAGAGGTTTCTTGTGTGTTAAGTGATGGCAGAGTGGCTAAGGAATAAACACCTGTGTGTTTTGTTTTGTTTTTTCTTCTTTTTGTAAGATATAACAGTTACAAACGGAACAGCAGAGCTGCTTCACACTGAGCACATCTGGTATCCCAGAATCCGAGAGGTAATGTGGGAGTAGCCTTTAGCTGTTGATCTGTTAACTGCTTCCAGTTAAGTTCCTCACCTAACCATCTCTGTGTTCTCGTCTTTAAGTTGGTTTCCTCTTTCACTGCAATTTTCATTTGAGTATATCCTTTGCCTCATCTCATGGAAGTCTTCATCTTTCCAACTCGTTCATTGCTGGACAGCAGATCCAAGGAGTTAGTTGCCACGTTCCCAGAGAGGCGCAGTAAACGCACAGGCAGAGGAATGCTCTTCTTGGGACACGTTGTGCTCACTGGTGGCAGTTCAGCTGCTGCCAGCCCACTTGCCAGCTGTCCCTCTGCTCAGCAGGCTGTCCTGTGGCAGGTCAATACTCAGTTTAGCAAATCTGGTTCACCCCTACGTGTCTGCAGTTGGAGACCATTCTGATAAGCCGTTGATGCTCCCAGAGACTTGCTGAGATGTCTCAGACTCTTCTCCACTCGCAGCACTGCAGTCTGAACTCCGTCGTGCTCTGCAGAGCCCAGGATGAGGGTTGTGCCCAGGCACCACACCAGAGTGGTAGATAGCGTAGTCCCAGTGAGCCGTGTGTCATGGAATTTATCTCCCATCCCGTTGCTTTGGGCTGCAAACTTTTTCTTAATTAAAAACAACCCCTCTCTCTTCCCCATGTTCAAACCATAGCTACATCCTGCCAAGAGCCCTGCAGCCAAGAGGGCTGACAGTCTCCTGAGACCACAACGCTGCTCTATACCAGCTTCTAAGGAGCACTTGTGAACAGTGCAGCACACACTCTGCCCCTAGGAGCTAGGAGCATCACCTCCGTGGCGCCAGCAGCCCTTGCCGGTTCGATCTGAGAGCTTAAAGGTTAGCCTGGAACCCAGGTCTCCTGTCTGACAGTGTGATGTGCTATCCACACAACTACCAGACTGGCCCACTGGTCTGTTGTGTAATAGTTTTGTGGAGAAAACCAATAAGTGTTATGCTTAAGCAATAAGTCACTTAAACATAATGAGCCGTTTTATGACGAAAAATTGGCTGAGTTCTTCTGTGTCACTGAATTCTTTTAACTGCAGTTTGTAATCCAGAGCAGAAAAACAAACGTTTGGGGTTTGCTTGTCAGGTTTGACTGATCTGTCTCTTCCCCCTTCTTGTGTGTTCAGATCCAAGGTGCCATCATCATGTCCTCCTTGATCGAGGTGGTGATCGGTCTGCTCGGCCTGCCCGGCGCCCTGCTGCGATACATCGGCCCGCTCACCATCACGCCCACCGTGGCGCTCATCGGCCTCTCCGGCTTCCAGGCTGCTGGGGAGAGGGCAGGGAAGCACTGGGGCATTGCCATGTTGTAAGTACTCCTGGCTGCCCTTGGCTTAGCCCGGGGCTGCCAGCCGGTGAGTGGTCAGTGGGGGAAAAGACGGAGCCCAGGAGTCAGAAGCCAACGGCAGCGCTGGGAGCAGGAGTGTGAGCGGGGCTGGCTTGGGAATAAAGGTGGCAGTGACTTGAAGAGGTGGGACCCGACAATAGCTGAAAGCAAGATGTGAGGAACAGAGGGTTTTATAAAGCAGAAGCTGGTCTGGGAGCCATTGGTAGGATGTAATTCAGTGTTACAGAAAAGGAATATTTAGCAGAACACCAGAGAGAGGAGTGAACAATTTGGTATCTCTCTATGATGCTGTTTTCTTACGTTTCTTACTCTGCAGCAGCAAGCAAATTCCTCTGGGAACAGTGGTAATTTGCCACTATTACTGGTTTGCTTACCCGTAGGTGAGGACACAGTGTGTTTCTGTGAGTGCCATCAGGGGGTGAGGCATAAGCAGACAGATTTCTGTTTAGCAGACACAAATGCTTCCAGAGCGAAAATGATGAAAGATTTGAGATGAGTGGCATGAAAGGGAATAACTGAGAAAATGAGAAGACAGGAAGCTGCCTGTGAGGTGCTGGGGAAACCATCCAGTGAAGGCTGGAAACCCCATTGCAGGGAGCAGGGAATGGGCTGCAGCAGTCGCTGTATTCTTCATATAGTGACCTGCACTGGCTCTGTGAGCTGAGAGAATGACTTGATGGGATCAGATCCTGAGCTGACTAATCTGTTTGCACAGTACTTTGAACATGTAAGGTATTCCATAAGTGCAGCTTATGATTAAAAGGGCTGTTTAATTCTCTTTTATCTAAGATGTTCGCATCATGAATATTTCTGTAATTCTATTATGTTAAGCAGCTGACCCAAAGGAATGTTTTATTTTCCTGCAAAACAAATTCTAAGCAAGTTGGGGCTAATATTAAATCAAGCAGACCTTTGGTGCATTGGACATGGAAACGTGGAATTGAAGTTGACATATTGCAGATGGAAAAAGATAAATCAATTTAGGAGCCAGATTTAAATATTACCCACTCAATGAGTATTTCTGGCTTCTGCCAGAACACACACATCTGCCCTAGATTGTTGGAGAACTCTGTAGCCATCGAGAGCCACTCAAAAGGAACTTGATCTCTGTGAGGTGGGGAGCTTGGAACCACCGTGGCTGTTGTGATGGGACAGGCACTGCGTCGCTGCCCAGCCCAGCAGGGTGATGCAGCAGGAGATGTTGCCCTCCAGGAGATGCTGTTTGACCAGGGTTTCAGTTTTCTGACCCCCCTCATTCTGCAGGTGACAAACTGGAATAATTTAATCCATAAAAGTGACCTATAAAACAGGAAATTTATTCCTGAATTGGCCTTTGCTTGCATTATCTGGTGAACAAAACTGCTGCTCTGGGCATTTAGAGACCTGGAAATATGGCCAGTTAGCCAGTATAATGCTATTTACAGTATGACATAGTGTTACTATATCATATACAGCTCTCTACTGAATAAAACATGAAGCCACCTGTCCCAGCCTGGCAGGACAGCTGCTGTGGGGGGCTGGAGCCCATCCTGCCATGGTGGGCTCTGGGGGAGATGGCAGGACACTGAGCACCAGGGGAGGGTGCCTGTCTCCCACGGCTACAACCAACACCCTTCCTGTGCAGAGCTCTTTGTTCCTGGAGGTTGAAGGAGAATAAAGCTCTGTTTTGTTTCTTACAGACTGAAACTGATCTTGGACAGAAAAAGAGGCTTAAAATCTGCCTTTTTTTTTTTTTTTTTTTTTTAAGTCAGCTGATAAAAACATAATCTCAGATTTCATGGAAGCTTTGCTGCTTCAGACAGTTTGACTCTTTGTGTAGCCTTTGCATAGCAGAACTGGTTTTAGCTATTTCAAAATTGAGCAACCTGCCCTGGCATCTCTGTTTTTGATTGCAGTGGATACTCATTTTCACTGCCACCTTGATTTAGACTTTAACATGAAGAGAAGTGTAGCAATTTGGATGAAGGGGGGAAAGGCACATAGACAAAATAATAGGGGTTCTTAAGAACTGAAGAATTGCCCTTGCCAGAAATTTGTCAAGTGATTTGGAGGGTTTTCAGATGTTGAGGTGTAAACCTTGTTGTGCACTGGCCTCCAGCTTTCCCATTGCTTCCCATTTGCTTCCAGTGCTGAGCAGAGTGGACACAGAGTGAGTCAGAGTGCAGCAGCCCAGCACAGCTCCTTCCCAGTGGCTGCTTAGCCCTGGGTGATATTTCTCTGATTAATCTGATTCCTTTTCCTGCTTCCATTTGGTTGGTTGCTGCTGGCTATTTCTGCAGTGCTTTAGAATATAAATTATGTTGTTTTGCCCGTCGTGGAATAAAAACTTATTTTAAATATACTTTCTTATGATGCCTCATATCTGAGGAGCCTGAACAGGTGTGTGCTGTGAGGGTTTTTAACATACTGATTCTAATGACATGTCTGTCTGTCCCAACCTCCTCCTCCTCTTTCTTTTTTTTTCCCCCTCAGGACTATTTTCCTAGTGCTGTTGTTTTCTCAGTATGCCAGAAATGTAAAATTTCCCTTGCCTATTTACAAATCCAAGAAAGGATGGACAGCATACAGGCTGCAGCTCTTCAAGATGTTCCCTGTGAGTAGTTGCACTTGTTGTTCAGCTGGACAAACAAACAAAACAGCTGAAACCAAATGTCATTTGTGGTTTGGGTTTTGTTTTCTTTTCCTTTTTTGAGACTGGTTTAAGTGCCTGTTTGGAGACTTTCCTGTTTGTTAGTGGAGAGAGGAGGCCCCCCCTCCTTGCACAGCTTTTGTACCATCACCTCAGTGGGGTCTGGGGAGGCCCCAGCCGGTGTCGCAGCGTGTGCTGGGTGCTCAGACCAGAGATGCGAGTGCAGGGACAGTTTGCTGCTGCACATTGCCCATGAAGGGTTAAACAGCTTTTTCCTCTCTTCCACAGATCATTTTGGCTATTCTGGTGTCGTGGCTGCTTTGCTTCATCTTCACTGTGACAGATGTCTTTCCCCCCGACAGCTCCAAGTACGGCTTCTACGCTCGCACGGACGCGCGGCGCGGGGTGCTGCTGGTGGCCCCCTGGTTCAAGGTCCCCTACCCCTGTAAGTGTCCTGGGCCTGAAGGGCAGGTCTGGATCTTCCTCTCATTTTCAGAAGCATGGCCACTCTTTCTCAGTACTGTGTGTTGATGCATTTGAATACCTCCTGATTTAAAGACCCTGTAGGTGGGGATGATGGTTTGTTGGGGTTTTTTCCTTGTTTTCCTCTTAATTTGATACCTGAACATCTTGCCCAAGAAAGACCAGGTCTCTGAAACCTGAATCTGTAGAAGGCACTGGCAGGGTTCATCTGGTGGCTCTTGTAGCAGTGTAGTGTGACTGTAGATAAGACATGGATTTTCAGGGAGTGGTTGATTTATCTGTACCTGCTGATACTGTGGTCAGCTGCTGCTAATGTTCTGCAATAACCAGGATGGGTCATTAAATCTCCTGTACAACCATTGATCTCCCTGTCCCCAAATCAGCAGCATGTGGAGTTTTTGCTAGCTTAATGCACCTCCCAGCCACAAACACACCCCTTCTGGACTTAGCACAACATCACAACCACACAAAACCACCTGCCTTAGGACATGAAAAGTGAAATCACTGAACAGAATTAGTTCTGTTCTAGCTCAAAGCAGAACACTTGCAGAAGCAGCATTGAAATCAGACTGGTTGGCATAGATGGGGAAGTGAAAGCACAGAGAAATATTTAGGAGAGAACACAAAATGCTTTATGTGATGTCATCTGCATTTGTTTTGCTGCCCACCTCTGAGTTCAAAGCTGCTAAAGGCTGTTTCTTGTGGCATGAGATGGCTGTGCAACCAGTTCACCCTTGTGCTGCTGAGAAATTAATGGAGTAATAATAGAATGATGTCCTACTAGAACAGAATAATAGGAACAGGTAGGAATTGTTAGGAAAGCCCCTACATCACGAGGCAGCTTCATTGTGGTTTCCCATGTGCTTTGGTTCTGATTATAAAACCACTTCTAAAGCAGTGCTGGCAAGATGTGCAAGAGAAGCTTTTCAGAAAGAAGAGGAGGAAACCTTCACCCTGATTAGACCTTTCTTGCTTGTGAAGCCTCCTTCATTCACATTTGTGTGACTTAAAGTTCCTTTTGTTGCAAGAGGCTCATCTATTTCAAAGAGATAAAAGCATTGAGGCAATTGCTGTGGAAAACCTGCCAAGATTTTCTGCAGGCTTAAATTAATCTTATTTTTGTCTTCTACAAAAATTTGGAGTTGGAAGGCATTTGTGCAGTGATCAGAGTTGGTCGTTGGCCATCCCCTTCAGTAGACTAAACTTGTAAGCAGAAGAGTGAGTTTTTAGAACAATAATTAAGTGGCATTCGCCTCACTGATCAGAATTGTTTTTTCACAAGCAGTAGCTCAAATTCCTTCCTCCTGAACAAGAGGAATTTTTTTTGGTGAGGTTTATGGGTTTTTGTTTGGAGTTTTTTTGTGTTGTTTTGGGGTTGTTTTTTTTCCAAGCATGATCAAAGCAGTTGGTCAGTCATTTTTTTCTTTGCTTCTTTTATCTACTAGAATTTGATAGACTGTGTTATTGTGAAGGGTATTTGTTCATTTAATTAAAGTTTAATAAATAGGGTGGCCAGCAGGACCAGGGCAGGGATTGTCCCCCCTGCACTGGGAACTGGGGAGGCTGTCCCTGGAATCCTGGGGTCAGTTCTGGGTCCCTCCCTCCCAGCAGGACCTTGAGGGGCTGGAGCGTCGCCAGGGAAGGGCCACGGAGCTGGGGCAGGGGCTGGAGCAGGAGTGTGGGGAGGAGCAGCTGAGGGAGCTGGGCTGG